>SKCR01047014.1:0-106021 GCA_019454045.1 Zanthoxylum bungeanum | reverse complement strand
TTTACACCTACATTTATATGTAATTCAATGTGATGTGATTTTTTTTCTATTCTACTAGAATTTGTAATTTAATCGTCTCTATTATGTATTTATTTTAGTTTTGTTTTACAATAATTGAGTGTGTGGTGTTTCTTAATTTACCTTGGTTGGTGGTGTTATTTTTCTTCTTACAAGCTTTCATTCGGCATTATGGTGCCTTATATTTATCGTCTTTTTTGATTGCTTTCAGTGGTTTGGTTTTGGTTTTTAAAATAAAGTATTTAGTTTTGCAATTAAATACCCAAGTATCTCCTCATCAATTGCATGGTTGAGTGGGACTGGGAAGAACTGGAAAAGGAATCCATCCATAATCCGGCAGAAAATTATTCACTAATTCTCTCGTTAAATTGTATTTGCAGGTACGGACAATCAGTTTGTTTGGGGAAGTTTGGGGTATTGGTCCTGCAACTGCACTGAAATTATATGAGAAAGGATACCGCACTCAACCATGCAATTGATGAGGAAGTTTGGGGTATTCACTAATTCTCTCGTTAAATTGTATTTGCAGGTACGGACAATCAGTTTGTTTGGGGAAGTTTGGGGTATTGGTCCTGCAACTGCACTGAAATTATATGAGAAAGGATACCGCACACTAGATGATTTGAAGAATGAAGATTCATTAACACATTCACAGAGATTAGGGTTGAAATATTTCGATGATATTAACACAAGGATTCCACGCCATGAGGTTTGATATTATGCTTCCTCCTAGAACTTGTTATTCCTTCTTTTTTTTCCTCGTTCCAAAGTTTGATGAGCTTTGTGCATACATAGGTTGAAGAGATGGAACATTTTCTGCAGAAAGCTGGGGAGGAAGTTTTGCCTGGGGTGAGCACCGTGTGTATTGGACTGTATTTAAGCAAACTTTGAACTTTGATCGATGTTGTTTATATTCTTCTGCGACATCTTAAAGATTTTGGTGTTATGAACAGGAAATGAGTAGTAGTTATTCCAAAATAAAATGGATATCCTCATTTTCTACCCCTTCTTGTTTTAATCTGTGAAGAATACACAACTTTCAACAAATAGTTGTCGCAGCCTTTTTATATTTAAATATGTAGATAGATATATGAAGAAAATGCACTTGTTGAAAGTAGCCTTTTTGTTTACCTGTATAAGACTACAAGTGCAAGTCTTTGGTTGATGATTCATTTTTGTAAATTTTGACCAAGAGAGTCTTTTTGGCTGGTAACTTTTATCTCCATTATCTTATAAGATTTCTGAGAGTTTGAATCCAAACTCAAAGGTTTCTTTAAGGCCCTTAGCATTTTAGCCGTAACAAAATTGTCCTTTAAGGCAGTGTTCATATCATTGGAGCATTAAACATGCATATTCAAATGTGGCATTCCAACTCATTTTGATACTGCCATATTTGTCCTCAAGGTGGTCATTTTATGTGGAGGATCATATAGGCGTGGAAAGGCTTCCTGTGGAGATATAGATGTTGTAATTACACATCCTGATGGCAAAAGGTACAGAATGTAAATCTAATTTGTTTTTGCTTATAAATAGTTATGTGCTATTTGTCAGTGCCGCTATTAGAAAAGAGATCAAGCAGGTCAATTAGTAGGGGATATTTTAGACTACTATATTGACCATTATTTTTATCTTTGGATCCTCTGTCCTTATTGGTGCCCTAGAAAATTTTGTTTAGAAGCCATTAAGTTCAACTTTTGTAGCTCTTCCAATGAGCTACTATGGCGTGTAGCTTCTGATGCTAGGCAAAAAGTGAGTACTTCCTCTCTAGGCCACTAGTTTTTATAATGTTGTCTTCAATTTATTAGGAATTTAAGATGTGAATATTACACTGTACCAGTTATCAATATAAATATAGTTTTTTATGTTCACTCTATATCTCATCACTATTATCTGAGATTTCATTTTCTATTGACTTTGTTGGTCACCATCCTGTTTATTAATAATATTTATGAATTCGGCTATGAAATGCTGTCTTAATTGTTTATGTACTTTCAGTCATAAGGGTTTTTTGTCAAGATATGTCAAGATTTTAAAGGAAAAGAAGTTCTTAAGAGAGGATTTGATTTTCAGCACTCACAGCGAGGAGGTAATCTGTTTTAACTGTTGTTGTTATTACTCTATAATTGTAGATGAGGTGTATGAGTAAACATTGTCAGAGAACACCTAACCTATCAACTGTTGCCCTGGTCTTTTTCGTAGCACAAATTTGTGTATCATTAGTAGAATGTCAGATTTATATTTCAAAACTTCATGGTCTATGAATTATTTTGTGCTGATAAATAGCTGACCATTTGTGCTTTGTGATCCCTTGAGTAATTCAAAGCTAGTCATTTGGTTTGGTAGAAGTCTTCTCCTTATTGACCATTGGTCTTGTGTCCAAAGAGATTGGTTCCTTTATTTTGTTATTTTCTTTCAGTAATTTATTTCTTGGTCTTTGAATATTGAAAGTGCCTACTCTAGTATATCAGGAAAATTAGTTCATTATATTGTTTATTCTCAGTTCATAAATATGATAATTTTATTTTGATGGGTCTGAAACCCTAATACATTGGTCTCTTTCAATCCTGTATCTTCTTTATATAGTTTCTTTCGAACTACTGAAGAAAGAGAACATTTTTCTGGACCTTATCATCACATACCTTTGACCTTTCTAAAAATGTTGCTTGTATTCTCTTTACTCGGCTTTTTTTAATATAAATTAAAATATATGTTCAGTACAATGCATCTCTATGTATTGCATTGACCCATGTTTTGTGCTTTGCACCTGCCACTCCATGTTTACCCCATTTTCTTGACAGGGCACCAATTCAGGTGTTGATACGTATTTTGGTCTCTGTACATATCCTGGTCGAGAGCTGCGTCATCGCATAGATTTCAAGGTACTTGATAGTTCACTGGTCTTCCCTTAACAAAGTAGGATGATAGAACCCGTTCTCTTTTATTTTATTTTATTTTTTTAATTAAATGTAGTAATACGACACTTTTCTCTTTCTGTTTAACCTGCCTTTGTTTTGATTGGGCTACCATACTTCTTCCAAACACGTGACTTGAAATTTCTGCTTGTTTTTTCTTTTTATAGTGTTATAGTTTAATTACATGCTTTTCCATTCATTTTTTCACTTAATTTGTCATTGACACAATCATAATAGTCACAGTTTTACCTGTCCTTTTCTTTTTTGGGTTAGTAAGTTACATATATTCATATGATGCCTTCAGTGTTATTTTACATCACTGGTGTATTCTATAGGTGTATCCAAGGGACATATATGCTTTCGGACTAATAGCATGGACTGGGAATGATGTACTAAATAGAAGGTATGTTCAACACCAAAAATTTAGTACTTCAGAATGTTTTAATGTCTGCAGTGTTATATTTCAGTGCGTTGATGAGATTTTAAAAAGTCAAGTGGTTAGACTTAGACCTGTTGTTTGCTTCCCAAGATTGTAGGATTTATTCAGGAGCTCAATTTCTATAAAGTTTCTGTGAAGGTTTAGTGGTTCCTGGGCCATAGAAAAAATAGAATGAAATAAAAGCTGAGCTTTGATGATGTAATAGGAGGTTTCTTCCTGGATGTTGTTGTTATTGATGTTGGATATTTGCACTTGAATAGAGAATCTGGGTAAAATTGGTAGAACCAAAATGTAGACCGACAATAGATGGTCTGTAGTTTAGTCTTGGTTTTTGGATGAGAAATCTCCATATCAAGCATTGCCATACATTTAAAATTGTTAATGATTGCAGGATGAGGTTATTAGCAGAATCGAAAGGGTACCGACTTGATGATACAGGTCTTTTCCCATCTATTCATGGCTCAGGTGGTAAACAGGTAGTTAGTTGGGTTTCAGAATCTTCCTGTTGCTGGAACCTCTTTTGCTGGTTTATTTAAGCACAACTGTGTGAATTATATACTGCAGGGTTTAAGGGGGAGTGCAAGTTTGAAATTCGATACTGAGAAAGAGGTGTTTGATTTCCTGGGATTTCCTTGGTTTGAACCACATGAAAGAAATTTGTGAGACCTGGGTAGCGCGTTAGCAGTTAGATGATGCTGTAAATAGGCTCAAGTCAAAGAGCAGGCTGTACACACGAGTCGATTTTGTTAATTATTCGATGAGGCGAATATCCTGCAGTTTTCTCAAGTCTCTTGCCTTGCCTTGCCTTGCCTTAGATGCTCGACTTAAATTATCGTAGTTGCATTTTTGAATGTACATATATAGTCTGGTGTAATGTGTAAATAATCTGTGTTATAAAAGATAATCCTGCAAAGTTCTGAATTAAGGATGCTTTTAGATTTATACCACCGATTTCAAACAATTATCAATTGAGCTTTAGTATGTCTCATGTTTAGTTTGGTTAAACTTTGCAAAATAAAGCATAATTAGTTGTCTCAAGTGCAGGATATTTAAGTTTGCTATTATTAATTCCAATATTTGATACATGCAGTCTTATTTCTGCTCACACACAGTCTATTTTCAGGATTCTGACCGACCAATTAGCAAGTTTTGGTGTTTTTTTTTTTTTTTAAAAAAAAAAGAATAAAAATTAAAATCATGTGAAGTTATTTATTTATTTCATGTTTTAATTGAAGTTTGATAGCCAGATTTGACGTTGAGGTTTTAAAATGCCCTTAAACCCCCCCCCCCCCAAAAAAAGAAAAATTAAATTGACAATAAAATTTCAGGATATACAATTGTTTAATATAGTTTTTATTAGTAGAGTTTTTAGAAGTATAATTTTTGAAAAAAAAAAAAAAACAAGTGTTTGGTTTGGATAAGTTTTTTTAAATTGAAAAAGTGAAATAATGTTATTAAATTAAATAAAGATATTATAGATAATTTAACTCTTTAAAAATTATTATTTTACCTCTACTATTTTTAGACTTTTACTAGTAAAAACAAAATAATTTTTTTAAATCTCAAAAACTCTACTTCAAATACAAACAAATATCATAAAATTTTAAAATCAATTTAAATTTTTTTTTTTAAAAAAAAAAAACTATTTTACCAATCTCGCACTTAAACCCTTTTAAAAAATTATCCGATAAAGGTAGAGAACAGAGGCTTGAGAGTTAAGAGACACGGAGACATGGCTTCTTCTTGTACCAAACCTCTCCTCTCTTCAACTCTCAATCCATTATCCTTCTGTTCTTCTTCTTTTTCAAATTCATCATGCCCCCTTCTTTCTTTTCATCGTAACTCAGATTCGTCTGTTTCTTCCTTTTCACATGGTGGTACCAAGCTGCATGACTCATCTTCTACATACACATCACTTCTTAGCAAGAAAGCACGAGCGTCACCTCTTTCATTGTCTCTCTCTTTCCAAACCCACATTTGTAGAGCTGCTGAGTACAAGTTTCCTGATCCAATTCCTGAATTTGCTGATTCTGTAAGTTGAGTTCCCCCTTTGACTCTTGGTTCATTCCTCTGCTATCATTGTCTGAATAAACGTTTTTTGGGTTCAGGAGACAGAGAAGTTCAGGACCCATCTGCTCAACAAGCTTGCTAAGAAAGATATGTTTGGAGATTCACTTGAAGACGTTGTAGGAATCTGCACAGAGGTGATGCACACTTTTTAATTTGTCAAATTTTTGTTTCTATTTTTACTGTTTGTGATTATTGTTTGAATTTAGTTTCAGTTAGAAGACAGTGTGGTTGGTTAACATTTATATTTTTTGTGGTGCATTGTTTTAGTCTGACATTGGATTTCCTTTTCTCAGTTTGGTGAATCTATGAATAATAATGTGTTATAAATCTAGTTTAAACTTTTTATTTGTTCATTAGAGGAAGATTAGGAATGGGGAAAATCAATTTTTTCTGATGCCTTGTCGTGTATTCTATTTTTGGTTGTAAAATTATAGTGAGTGTCACTTTGCTGAAGCCTGAGAGTCAGTTATTTAAGTGACTCTTGTAGAATTCAATTGAGCACACAAATCTTATTCATTAGTTTATTTATTGACAACTAATTTCTAAAAATTAATGAAGTGCGACGAGTTCCTTTACATTATCACTTGGACATTGTATATTGTTCATAGAAAACGCCAGTTGTAAGAGGGATCTTAACTATGGTAAGGGGAAAATCGAGAGATCGTCAACACCTACACCTGTGGTGTTCCAGACCAATAAAAAGAACAGAAGAGAGTAATAGTAAAGGAGTAATCCGATGCCTAAGCACTGTCATAAGTATAGATATGGTCACTTGTGTAATAACTTAAAGCTAAACTTTCTATAGAAACACACTACCATAATCTGCGATGTATGAGATTTTGGCCTTGTTCATATAAAGTTGAGGTCTGTGCTCTGTTCTTTGGGCAAGTTTGGTTTTGATTGAAATAATTGGAAAAGAAGGAAACGATTCCTGTGGTTGCTGCAAATCATCATCCATAATAATGCTGCCACATGAAGTTGGTGATAGAATACTTTTGAAGCAAATGATCTTCTGATTGATGCTCCTCCAACCAACCCATATGTATAAAGACAAGAAGACCAAGTATAAAATTATAAGGTAGTTGCAGGTATTATTTCTTTGGATAGAAGTTAATTGTATGAACAATGTTCCACATGATTATTTATGCTGCGTTCACTCAGGATTGATAAAGATTTGATGTCGTGTGACAATTGTATGGCAGGAGGCACAATTTCAGCAAATTGAAATTACCCATGTTACTAGTTTTACTAATAGAATGACTTAAGAGATTTCATGTTGACACAGGAGTACATCTTTAGACAGTAAATTGTCTTCTTTCCATATCAGGTCTCCACCATATAAAGCTAATTTCTTGTATATCTGCTTTACATTGCTTGATTGTTTTTCATGTTGCCTCAATAAGGCTTGATTACTTGATGCATTGTTGTTTGGACAAGTTAACAGATTCTTGACCTCCTTGTTTTTTTTTTTATAATTCTTAATAGATACTCAGCACCTTCTTACACAGCGAGTATGGTGGTCCTGGAACACTCTTGGTCCTCCCATTCATTGACATGGCTGATACTATAAACGAACGAGGATTGGCTGGAGGGCCTCAAGCTGCTCGTGCGGCTGTGAAATGGGCTCAGAATCATATCGACACGGACTGGAAGGAATGGACTGGGGATAGTGATTAAAACAAAAACTTTCGGCTTACGCTGAAGATAAATTTTTGATATTGGTTATGTGTAGGTTGTGAGAGCTCATTGAGAATATTATACTCTTGTCAAATATCTGTAGAACAGAAAAGTCAGTGTAAAATCTGAAGATGTAAGAGATTATAGTTTGAGCTAGTTTTGTTTTCAAGACTCTGGTTCTGCAGTTGCTTATCAACTTTGATTTTGGCGATTTCTCCATCAATTAGCTATATTGCCATTGATTTTGGGACAAACACCGCTCAAATTCTCATGTATTGTATACTTATTTATAAACCAAATCAGATGAAGTCTATTTTTAATTAACTGGGTTGGTTAAATGAATCATTTGATATTATTGTATTCTATGATGAATCAATAAATTTAGCAGTTTTTGTTTAAAATGAAAATAATATTGATGGTCAAAATCTTATCTTTGAAAATGAATGCATACACTACTTGAATGAAAATAATACGGACACAAATTATACAGATTCAATCACAATTGTATTAAAAAATACGTTGTTTTAATTAAAATAATGTTGCATTAATTAAAACAACGTTGCTTTAATATATCTGCGACATGTGGTTCAAAACAAAGCGTTTAGATGGGTTAGAGTTTAGAGAGTTCCTATTGCTTTTCCTATTGCTTGCGTTTTGATGACACATGGCTCCCTATGGTATTAACATTTTAAAAATAGTTTTTTTTTTTTTTCCTAATAATAATAAAAAGATTTTATTAGTAATAGAGCTTTCAAAAGTAACATTTATGATAAAAAATATTTTGGATATTAGGTTATTAAGGTGGACTTGTATTAAAAATTATGAAATTATTTTACATTATAAATAAATTTTTAAACTTGTGATATAAAAGAAATTAAATAATATTATGAAAAAATACGAATATTTTAAAAAATTTAACTTTTTGATAAAACTTCCCAACATCTACTCCTAAAAGTCCAAGTTTTAATATTTTATTAATAAAGATAAAATAATGTTTTTAATCCTCGGGTTTTTGGAGGGTTGCCCAAAATGGGTAACTCCGCAACTCGAGTATAAATTTTAAAAATGTATCAGAAGCTCTATTCACAACTTATTTGGTTAGGCTAACCTTAAACAAGAATATGAATTTACCAATCTAAATCCTGACATCTGTTTTTCAAGAAATGTGAACAAGACACCGTTAAACAAAAGAAAGCATTGAACAATCTGATCAACTACGACCTATCATCTCATCTCTGTCTATAAAACGTTCTAAGAGCTCTTTTTCCTTTAAAACTAAGCAATATTTACCCTTACCAAACCAGTCATAGCGTCGTTTGGCAACATAATCATAGACTGCATCCCTTAGAGGCCTTGGTATGATCAACAGCGAGCTTAGAGCTGAGTAAGGAAGTGGCAGGTGTGACAGCACTTTCAGTGCGGCTGCAAATCAAACACTTGAAAAAGTTAACGAACTCGATGGAGAAGTGGGGAAGAAAGCTACTGTCTGTTAATTAGTAACAAAATTTCAATCATCAACCATACATAGAACAGCCTGCACAAAAATATTTGAAACTACATCACCCAATATTACTGTCCAGATTGAGAGAACAAATGAGTTGCATCCAAAGAGAAACCAAAACAAAATAAAACTAAACTGATAACAGCAATGAAGTCCATGCAAGGTGGTCTATACACACCATCCATCATTTTCTATATTTTGACCAGAAACTCAAGGATAAGTTTTTGGTGACCAAGTGGATCTCTCTCAAACATACATATCAAAGAGTATAAAATGAGATGAAATAATAAACTATCATCGGCATTCTCCAAGCACAAGCAAACTTCTTCCTTCACTTGATATAAAAGATGGTGTGGCTTTCAAGTAAAAAAGCATAGTTCCATTCCTATCAACTATTTGGACAGATGATTCCATAGTGACCAAGGAACGAGAACTATATTTTAGACAAATTTATGATTCATGACTAAATGGTTCATGATATATTTGGCTAGCAGTCATGGCTCAAAACAGTGTAGTTAAAGGCGAGAGGCGCACTGAGGCGATGAGAGCCTAAAAAGCGAGGCACGAGGCGCAATTCGAGATGCTCAGGCACGCCTCACAGACATGATGTGCATATTTATTAATAATGATTTATATTTACGATTTATGCATTATGAAATTGGAATTATAAAATATAATGCTAAATAATAAAATTTATGCTATGTTTGTTTTATAATTAATGATTAATGGTATTATTTGTCAAATAACAAAATATAATCCATTATCGAATTTTTCTATTGGTCGCCTCGCCTTGTGCGCCTCAGCTTGCATCACTACGCCTCACCTCACCTCATTGACATCGCCTCGCCTCTAACAACACTGGCTCAAAATCGGCCATTTAGTGAAGAAAATATCCATATAACCCAAATATGAATGACCTCTAGTCTCCTGGTGTCCTATCCTATTTACAGTGATTCCCATCCCCCCACCTACAAAAGAAGCTCAGAATAGTGAGTCATGAATCAACAAAGTCAAAATTTCAACAACTGATATGCAGGGAATATCTCCCAATGTAACAAACTCTATAACAAGCCCGTGTGACAATGGCTAGCTATCACATAAAGACCCAACCTGAAACCATATTCTTATAGCTAAGCCCGTAACTCAGTAGATGAATTTGGAGGGTAGTGCGACTTTCATCTTGTTTTTTTATGGTACAGAATAGAATGCACAGAATATAATATGGACAAAAACACGGATTTTAGACACATAATGTTTGAGAACGTACCAGTAGATGCTTGGTGGTATAAACCTGGGCCTTCAACAAACAAAAAGCGACGGAGGACATCCTCTCTGTCAAGACCACACAATGTCAAGTACGGTTCAGCAGCCTTGGATTGGAGACAACAAAATTTGATCTTTCTATGTTTGTCAGCTCGAATTACCCATTTGACCCCTGTAAAATTAATATTGAGATTATTTATATTTTAATGGATTTCAAGAAAGTAGACTTCAATGCAAAAAATAAAAATAAATAAATAACCAAGAGAAACAATGGACTGAAATCAAACATATAGGTCAAGAAAAGAAGGAAAAAGAAAAATAAATTTAACAAGAATTAAAATGTTGTTTTTGTGACGAATTCAATAATGGTCTAATGGAGAAAAGAAAACTGATGAAAATCTAAGAAGAAAAAGCATTTGGGTCTCATTTGAAAACCGCTGAAAACTACTACTAGCCATTAGAATTCTAATCCGATAATAAAATAAAATTCATTCAAAGACACTCACCCATAACCAGTTTATTTGTCTTATAAAACAGGTAAAATTTTATTGGGGAAAATGCCAATGTCCGGATTGATAATCAGTTAATTTTTCTAAAATAGCTTTTCTACCGAAGAAAGTAGAGACATGTTGATTAAGCAAAAATCAGGAACTTAAAGAGCCTGAGAATTCACTTATTACTGATATTCCAAATGCATGGAGATAGAGAAACACAATTAAAATTGTCATCTTCATATATAACAAAATTGATGAAACCCAAAAGATGAGACCTCAACAAAACAACAAATGGGGTCAGCTATTGTTTTGTTGGCTTATGAATAAACTCAATGTCAACAAAAATCAATCATAAATTCACAAGTAATGAAACAAAACCCCAGAAACAGATTACCTCCGTGGCAAAGAGGGCAAACGCCGTCATAGATAACAACACCTGGCTGAAGGAGAGTGGGCTCCATCACCGGTTTGACGGTAGAAGAAACCGGCGGTTCAGTGTAAACCAGATCATCGGACCCAGTAATGTCAGCAACATCTGCTGCTGCCCCTGAAACGACGCCGGTTGGTGATGGAGGTGAAGATAACAGACGTTTCAAAGAACAAGAAGAAGAAAACGGAGCCCCATATGCTTTTGTTAAGATTCGAGTTTGTCTGATCAACATTTTTTGTTCTGCTCCCTCCCTCAAACTCAACGATTCATGTCATTTCGTTTTTGGTTTGCATAAAAGTGAAAAAGCTAATTTTGGTCCTTTTCGTGGCGCCCAAGTCGGTTCATGATCGCTTACTAATATGCCATTAATTTCAAAAAATAAGATATATATATATATATATATATATTATATGCTTTTTTATTTAAAATGTTAAAAGTATTTCATACATTAAGATTTAAAATTCAGAAAATATATTTCTTGTAAGAATCTAAAACATCCTATGATTTAAATTATTTCACTTAAAACTGAATCGAGTGATAAATGATTTACGACATGATTTCTGACGTTTCCGGAAAAAACATAAATAAGTGATATTTTACTGATATATGAGCTATATTAAATATAAACTATATAATTAGATAGTTCTTTAATATTTTAACAGGCATCGATGTGATACTGCCATAATTTTTCATAAAATACATTATTTGTAGGGTAACAGAATATCCAATTCAATACACTTTTGACAAAAGAATATGAACTACAGAAGCCTCATCTCGGGTGTTTAATAATCAATTAAGATTTTCTATAGTCAAAATGCAGAAATAAAATAAAATTAGTCCAAGGTATCAAGTTTCAAAAAGTGCTTCTTCCAGAAGAATCTCAATGATAATGGCTATTGAGGTTATTCGATCTCCTGTTACCACCAAGTGTAATTTGCAGAAACCCTGTATTCAATTACAGAGTACTGAGAATGACCAATATCACCTACATAGAGAACAAAAGATTAGCCCAAAAGTAATGGTGCATTTCCTCGATCTCATTGCACGAGTGTGTGTTCTATATAACAAACCTTAAAAGTTTCCAACAGCTAATCATCATTTGCAATAATCGTGCACTCCTCGGAAACTTGACCATCTAGAACAAGAAGTTAAGAGCTGATAAGTATTCATAAACTGATTGAAAGCAACCAGAATTGCTTCACGGTTTGGTAATTATGTAAGCCTTACCAGCAAGACTGACAGCCAAGTTCGCTTGAGCATCCGCCTCAGAGTTCAGGTTCTTTCAATGTGCAAAAAGAAAATGTCAGAAACTTGAGGGTGGGGAAAAGCAGAAGAGAGAACCTTATAAATCATATATGTGAATATATGAGAGGAACAGACATTAACTAATCCACATGAACCATACTCACCCTTAGAACATGAGTTATCTGGAATGAAAGAAATTTTTCCCTCAGCCTCCTGGCCTCCCCACAGAGATCAACCATGCGCTGGTGTTTGGGCTTCCATGAACCCGCAACCTGCATCAAGAAGCAACCTGTGTAAGAAAAGCAACGAAAAGAAGAACACAGCAACAAGATAACAATCAGAATATGGTGAAATGTTGTCATTAATGAGCAAATCATAAAGTCCAAAGAAATGAAATACAAACCTGCATGCAGACAAGTCTGGAGTCTCCTTGGACACGGATATTGAAATAGCCTTTTTCAAGAGCATATTTCAGTCCCAAAATCAAGGCTCGATATTCAGCAACATTATTGGTTGCCATGCCCAAACCTTCTCGCAATGTACAAATCTGTTCCAAAAAACATGTTAAACTGATAAACGTGTTAAAGAAATGAGCATCCACAATAGTGATGATTGAATTTATACCAAACTTCCATCATCAGTTCGCAGCACAGCGGCTGCACCAGCCGGTCCACGATTTCCCTTTGATGCACCATCAAATTCAAGAACACAGGAGTGCTGCAAATAAATAACCAAATTGTAACTAGATACTGTGTTGAAGAGCCCTCCAGTAAAGGAACCAGCAAAATTCAAGCATCCACAGGGTACAAAATAAAAAAGACACCCTAATAATCCACTTTTTAGCTGCATCTACTCCATTAGCAACTGTGGGATGGTAACACCTGCCTAAGTACAAAGGATGGGACAGAAGCTAGAAAAGGACCTGCAATAGAGTCACTCTGGCAAATGTATTTTTTTTTCTCTGTAATGGAGAATTAAAAATATACTTACACAAGATGCTGCTGCTTGGGTATCAGCATCAAGATCCAACTTGACATGCTTTCTCAAAGGATCAGCTAAAATGGACATTGAACCAAGTTCATCCTGCACCGGATTAATAGTAATATTGAAAAAAAAATACAACCAAGTCGAGAAAAAGCTCAACTAATATATTCTCCAAATCATGAAAAGGTTGTTCACCAGTAAAGGTCCCACAAATGCAGGGTCCTGAAGGGGCGTTTTAGGATACAGTCTCACACTTTAGCATTTCACATAAAGTGGTTACTCTTACAAATAGAGGACCAAACAATTGTACTTATCAGTCCAATAGTTTTGTGTTTGTCATAAAGCCAGCCAAAAGTACCTATATTTATTCTGAAGCGTAAGATTTAATGAACATCTTAAGTATATGAAAACCAGCACACATTACATGCAGACCAATGAGCACTAGTTGAGCACAACAATTACATAAAACTCAGCAATTCAAAAAAAAAAAAAGAGGTGGGTGCCAAGTAGTTGAGTTGGTAAATCTCTTTTGTTAAAAACAAGAGGTTTGGGGTTCGAACCCTGCTTACATGGGTGGGGATGGAGGTTTTAAAAAAAGAGAGATGCAAAACTGAAATGTTAACTGAGCCTCTACACACATGAGCAAGCAATTGTACTATTCTTCAACAAGGATGCACTAGTTCAGAAACTACTATGTCTACCAGCTTACCCCAATCTCTGGTCCGATCTTGTCCTGTGGTCTCTTTTTAGATGTTGGGTCCTGAAACAAAAAAGTACATATAACCAATCTTAATATTATTTGCAGGGGCAAGATTGACAGTAGGTTCTTAATGGAAATCATGAACTTGATAGTTACATATATAAACAAAAGAGAGGATCAGTCTAATAACCAAAAATAAGAGTATAACATGTTTTTGACAGGTAAACAAAAGAGAGGATCAGTCTAATAACCAAAAATAAGAGTATAATATGTTTTTGACAGTTAAACAAATGATGTTCAGATCAGTCTAATAACAAAAATAAGAGTATAACATGTTTTTGACAGTTAAACAAATGATGTTCAGATCAGTTTTCAAGCTACATTATTACAGTACAAAAACTCAAAGCTAAAAAAGCATGTCGCAGAATTGCCTTGGTGAGAAATCAAGCATCTCAAAGAGATCAAGTGAGTAAGTTGATGTATAAAGGTGATGCCCAATTCAACATCTCAAATCATGACTGGGCCAGGTGACCTAAAAACTGGCATCTTAAGTTGACATGCCAAATAATTCATGGAACCAAGAAATTAGTAGGGCAGTGCCAGTGATCCATCCAAACAAAGAAAATACTAAAGAAGTTCATATCAAGCAGCAAAGATAATCATTTCTATTCACCATATAAATGATGACAAACTAAATTTTACCTTAGAGGTCATTGATCATCTTACCTGCAAAGAGCAAGGCAAAAGCGAGCCAAAAAGATCATAGGTCAAATCTGCAGCTCTAATAGTGTAGAGAGCATTCTTAAGCCCATGAGAGGTGAGGTACTCCTCGGTGCCTTTAGGCATAGAGTACCCCTTGTACACACTGACAGGAGGATGACATATCTATAACAGAAAACATGATCAATTGTTTAGTCCACTTCAAATCATCTATCTATTGTGAAGTTCTAAAAGTGCCTTTAAAATTTGATAGAGATATAATGAAAGAATACCAAGACAACAAAACAAAAGATAATGTTTTCCACCAAATGACAATTAGTAAATAATATCTGTGTATGTAAGTAACTACATGCTCTTAACCATTGAGAACTCCCACCAAATTTTATCAATTTATTTATGTCGACAACACCGATAATGCAAAAATTATCAGTGTCCTCCAAATTTTCAATTCTGACAGGACCAGACCATAAACTCTGTAGGTTGTGGGTACATCTGGAGTGATTTTGCAATATGAAAAGCATTTATTAAGTAATTTTCCAAAAAGCGCCTAATGTGCTGTTCTGACCTAAAACAGTATTAGAATAGCATTCAAATGCTTATGCAAAAGTATTCCAAGTTTTTTGTCTGATCTGTCTTTATATGTTACAGCCCAACATAGCAAAATATACATAAAAAATCACTATTAAACAATTTAAGGTAATCCCAAACACACTCAAATGCAGAATCTAAAGAAATATCACATAACATTCATAAACCACATATCTTCAAAAACCAAGCTCAAAGAATGAAAATTCAAAATGGCAAGCAAAAGGAGAATTACCGAAGATCCAACTTGAGCCTGACATTCAGTCAAGCTTTTGTAAACAGCAACAACATCCCCTTTCCTCACAACAAAAAACTGATCTTTCCCTTGTTCCATCTCCGGTTCAGTCTTTAATTTACGCGAATGAGACTTTTTAGCAGTGGAACTTCTAGAAGAGTAACACTGAACACGAAATCGTGTAAGCACAGACTTAATACCCAGATGCCGGGAACTTATTTTCCATGGAGTGTACGACTGATTATGCAAATGACCCCTAGCAATGAAATTACGAGTCCCTCGAAGTATAGCCGCAGAATGTGAAGCCACATGCGATAAGCAATTCATCAGAATGTGGGTTTTTGAAGATTGTACAGCAATTTCTGGAACTACAATCCTATTCAAATCATATCAACGTGCTTATTATTATGTCTTAGAATTTTCCAACTAATGTGAAAAAAATGAATGATATATGGGTAGTTGGGGGAAGAGTTAACTAACTTAACTTACCAGTTGCAGCAGTTGATGACTCAATGAAGCTCTGCAAAAGCGATAATTAGAAAGAAACCAAACAGAGAAATTGGTTACGGGTAATTTTCAGAAGATCAATAATGGGTTTGACTGAAATAAAGTTTCAATGCTTTTTAAGGTTTATTTGGTTTGGGTTTTAGAAGGGTTTTGGGATTGGTTGCTGCCAGAAAATTAAGTGGATTAGGGTTCATGACTCCATGGTTATAAAAATAGCTTATTTAAGTATGTCCTCTTAGAATCGAGAGGGAGCAGAAAACTCTAAACGCCCACTGAGCCACTGAGGCAACCTCTATAATATTTTAATTTAATTAAATAATATTATTTAACGTAATTCTAAAAAAAAAATGTCTAATAAAATAATTTTATATTTTTTAATGAAAATTAACACTCACAGCCAAACACTTAAACATTTTTATCAAAAGCTTTACTTCTAAAAGCTTTATTAATAAAAATTCTACTTGAATAAACTCTATTTTAAAAAATTATACCAAACAAATCATTAGCATAGTTAAAAAAATTCTTTTTTTTTTTTAATCTTAAAAATTATTTTCAAAATTTTTAGTGGTGTTTTGTAGTATTTAAAATAGAACTTTAAGGATTAAAAAATTTATTAGTAAAAATTCAAAATTTAGGCTTTTGATAATGTACGGGCCAAATTTGGTCCAAGGGTAATTTCGACATTTTTTGCTTCGGGCCCAATACTAAACGCACCCCGAAACCCCCGGCATGGATCCAGGCCCAAGTTGCCATCACAGAACTTGTACTAAAGGAAGCCCCAAGGTTTGATGTATATGAAGGCCCAGAGGACCACCAACCCAGGCCCAATGAAATACCACATACCCAAACCATAATCAAGGCTCACCCTACTCCAGTACACATAACGCCCTGGCTCATAAATGCTATTCACAACCCATCCGTTTCTGCCTACAGCGCAATTATAGCTCCTCATGAAGTCGACTGTTATCATAATCCAACGGACGATTAATCAAAAGGCAATAAAGGCACACGTTACTAGAGCATGTATATATAGGGAACAAGGCTCCAAGAGGAGGGGACCATTCAACTTCTAGCTCTCCTACTCACAGCCTTGAGACATCCCCAAGCACACCACACCACCGACTGATCGCCCCCACGGCACCATACTAAGTTCAAGGTAGCACCTAACCTCGACTTCCCATCTTTTACTCTATTTGCTCATTAACTGACTTGAGCGTCGGAGTGCCACCGGCACCCACCACACCGGTGGGTAGTACTCCCGCTCACTCTACATCTTTGTTTTGCAGGATCGCCTGTGCCCCATCCTCACGAAATCTCGATTGTAGACCTGGAGCGAAAATCAGCGTCTACAGTTTGGCGCCCACCGTGGGGCCCTAGCGATTCATAGCATGCAAAGATCTATCCATCTACAATCCTTTCAAACACCCATACTTATATGGCATCACTCAACGAGCAAACACCAGATCTAATGATCACTCAATTAGCCATCCACCGAGAACAATTACATACATTAGGATTGTCATCTGACCCATTTGTTCCGCTCTTAATGAAAAATCAATTTGCTCCAATCAACATATATGGACCATCATTTGAACCATTCTACACATTTCCTCCAGTAGACATGAGAATATCCCCATAATCCCCAACATACTCAATCAACCAAGAATCATTCTCTATAATTGACATCTATTCGAGACTGCTTGGGGAGATTATCATCTACTATAGATGGCATAGATAGAATGCCATTACCTTCAGACTACGTAAGAGGGTTGCCATCTCCTCCAGGTGTCATGAAAGGTTACACAAAATGAGTGTCATCAATTCTAGATTCCATTCGACCATAGTCTCATGGACCTACATCAGAAGCAATGCGCTTCCCTTAAATGGAACTATATTTCCTACCATTAGTTTCACATGATGAAGCGATGTATTTGGCATAAGAAGGATGTTCCAGTCGACAGTACCCGAATGAAGACTTGGCGGGGACATCCCGGTCAACCTTACCAGGTATGGCTTACATTTTTTGAGAATGTCTCAGTCGACATCGCTAAGGCATGAGACTTATAATAGGTGTTACAATATGATACTAGATATGGGTGTCCCAGACGACACTATGATTTTCAACTTGAAAATTGTTATAAGTGTCCCAGTCGACATCAATATGTGACTTGAGACTTGTGATTGATGTCATAGTTGGTATTACAATTTCTAGTATGAGACATGCTATGGGTGTCCCAGACGACACTGCGATTTACAACTAGGTAATTGTTATGGATGGCTCAGTAGACATTTACAATGTTTGGCAAAGAATTTGTTAGGGATGTCTCACTCGACATTAGTGTGTTGTGGAGGATGTCCCAGCTGACATCACTATATATATAGCTTGTCGCTTGCTAAAGATTCCACTCAACACTAGGAGGAAGAGCTCTTATCTAGAGGCAAAGTTTCAGTCGGCACGACATGAATGTATGATTAGCGAATGGATGAAGATCCATTCGACACGAAGATTCATCATGAGGTGAGTGTCCCACTCAACGCTGTGAAGATGTAGACTCGGCTTAAAGAAGACACTCCACTTGGAGAAAGCTCTATGCCTCGTGACCATGTGCAGATCACTCAAAGACCGCCCATCATGAAACATCCATGTTGTCCCAACATACACACCAGCCCAAACCCCTTCATACAATGCCTTTAAAAAAAATAGATTACCTACGACGATTCCCACATCTGGTAGGCAACTCCGTAAGTTAAGAAGTTATGCACACACATAGCGCCTCCCGCAGGCCTATTCGACCCAACGAAACAAAGTGGTCAATCACAGCAACTGCCCCTTGCTTCTACAAATAAAATTGTTTACTAAGTCGACTCAGTAGAGGATCAAATCTAGAAATGGTGAATATCAGCTTGAACGTCAGGAAGCGAAGCGGGAGCTTGAGTGGCAGATGAGGCGAAATGAAGCGCATGTCCAATCTTTAATAATTTCTCTCATTTAGTAAGTGGTGGGCCTTCTATTTTATTCGACGGTTCGACATATCTTCTCCCCCACCGAGCCAGCGTCTAGCGTGAGTAGTAGAATCGCTCTATGAAATAAGAAATTAAAAAAAAAAACTCACTCTCCCAGTCTCTGTAACAACAACACTAACACGAGTAAACGAAATGAAGCTCTAGTAGTCTCCATGTAAAAATAATTTTATACGGCATGGATTAGAGATTTACAATTTTTCTTTAAAAAAAAAAAAACCCTAAGTTTTGGGAATTCCCAGCATGAGGGAATTAAGGCGGCAAACGGTGCCGTTTTCGAATTTGGTGAGTCGTGCGGCAGAGGAATCGTTTGCGTCGCTAAAAGAAATCGAAGAGCGGTGAAGAGAGTGATATCGATAAGAAGATTAACTTGTTGTATATTGTGAAAACTCAGCAACGCATGCTCCGCTTCAATGTTTTTGCTCAGTGATGCCAACAGCAAGCTCGTACTCCAACCTACAGTAGATGGTAGAAAACACAGACGGTGTAAATAATTGAGCTTCATGAGCGTGTGGACCTATGGCAGACATGGGCGCAGATCCACCATGAGAATGTGAATTGAGAGAGGGAGAAGCGAAGCGGGAGATTGAGTGGCAGATGAGGATCCGATTGTAGGAACGACACTGGTGAAGAGGGAAAAGCAATAAAGGGTAGTGCAACAGTTGTCGAGCCCAAGACACCAGTAGAGACTCAAGCAGCTCCTCCATCACCAAACCTATGAAACCATCCAGCTCACACCACAAATCAAACTACAAGCCAATGACAAACAGGGAGACGACACCCAGCCCTACTCACATGCCAAAGGCGTACTAACACCCAAAAATAGAGTCGCATGAATGAAATGTAGTATGTGAGAGGACCATAATATAGACACCATGACTGACAGTCGACATAAGTCCTTTCAAAACAAGTGGCGTCGTAGGAGGTTGAAAGTTCTAAAGTTTTGGTATCAGGAAAGAAGGGCTTCAATTAATCGAGCTGAGTGTGAGGGTGTGGCTGCCCATCTGGTTTCTGAAGAAGCTTTGGAAGTTTGGTTTAGATATTGTTTGAGCTGAGAAAGTTTAAAGCTTCCAGGAAGATTGCAGGTACTCTGACCATGTCACCTCACGTGGTTTATTTGCCTGGTGAGAAGAGCAACAATATGATGCTACTGATTGAATTCAGCCTAGGTTGATGGTCGTTAAATAAGTGGTGGCTAAATGGCTAAAAACTGCCCTGCAACCTCTGTTTACTTAATTTGGCGTGAGCGTAACACTAAGATGGAGTTCTTTTGCTTTAAGAGCTCTGTCCGACTGCACATTTCCAACTTGCGTTTGAGGCCATGAAGTCTTGAAATGTGCATACGAGTGCTCGCTTCGACTATTTGGATTTTGGAGATGGACAGGCTCATGATTGCTTGCTTGGGCCCAGTTTCAATCCCCGACAGTTTCGTCTTTTTGTGTTATGTACGCTTGATTACTGAATGAGCTATTTGTATGGTCTATGAATTGGTCTTTTGGGCTTATTTGAATGAAGTATGAGCTGATCATTCGGCTATATGGGTTGTGGTTTTGCCCTTTTTGGGTTGGTTTTGAAGGCCTGGGGTGCTTGGTCTTTTGGGCGTAGAGTGGTTTCTTTTGTTCAAATTTATTTGCCCTGCTGTAAGACCAAAATACACATCTAGTCTCCCGGACCTCCATAAGATTTTTTATAGACTCGTATAAACCTTCATCAGGCTTAATGAAGTAGAGACCGGTTTAGAAACCTTATGAGATACATGGGACAATCTGGAAGATAAGAGAAGTAACCTTCCTCAGATATTAAAAAGATCATTTGTATCAGACGACTTGCTCTCCAAATAACAAGTATAAATATTTTCTTCCCATTTAAATACCATATTCGTGGTTTTGAAATTCACAGGAAATATCGTCCAACTCAATACCTGGACCTCCATTTGGTACAAACAACATAAGGACCCCCTAGTTCTTCTTCGGGACTAATAGGCTGGAGTTTGTCCTGACCTTCATCAGGTCCAGTCGATGGGGATCACCCCATAATTGGCTCGTGATGGAGCCAAGTTCAGTTCATTGACCTTCCTCTGGTCCAAAAAGAACTTCATCAGGTCCAATTGACGGGAACACCTCCCAATTGGCTCGTGATGGAGTCAAGATCAATTCATGGACCTTCCTCTGGTCCACACGACATGTAGACTCGGTTTGGTCCCTCTTCGATACCAAACGAGTGAATGTCTTCCTGGCCTCATCAAGTCCAGTCGACCGGGGACATCCCTCATGGACTCATGTCGAGTCAAGTTATAGACATGGACTAAACATGTCATATAACTTATATCCTGAATTTCCATCAGATTCAGTCGACCGGGGACATCCCTCATAGATTCATGAGTCAAATGGTAGACATGGACTACACATGTCGTATGACTTATATCCTGACCTTCATTTAGTTCAATCGACTGGGTACTTCCCCAATGGCTCCTGTAGAGTCAAGTTCACGATCCTGACCTAATCTGGTTCAACCGACTGAATACATCCACGATGGACCATATAGAGTCAAGTTCATAACTTGACATTTGTTTGGCAGCATCAACGCTCGAGTACACCTACATCCAATGGTCTCGCCCCCAGGCGACACACGCGTCAAGTACTCTCCAAGCCAATGACTCCTTGACTTAGAGAGTAGGGGACAAACTGTACGGGCCAAATTTGGTCCAAGGGTAATTTCAAAATTTTTTGCTTTGGGCCCAATACTAAACGCACCCCGAAACCCCCAGCATGGATCCAGGCCCAAGTTGCCATCACAGAACTTGCACTAAAGGAAGCCCCAAGGTTTGATGTATATGAAGGCCCAGAGGACCACCAACCCAGGCCCAATGAAATACCACATACCCAAACCATAATCAAGGCTCACCCTACTCCAGTACACATAACGCCCAGGCTCATAAATGCTATTCACAACCCATCCGTTTCAGCCTACAGCGCAGTTATAGCTCCTCATGAAGTCGACTGTTACCATAATCCAACGGACGATTAATCAAAAGGCAATAAAGGCACACGTTACTAGAGCATGTATATATAGGGAACAAGGCTCCAAGAGGAGGGGACCATTCAACTTCTAGCTCTCCTACTCACAGCCTTGAGACATCCTCAAGCACACCACACCACCGACTGATCGCCCCCACGGCACCATACTAAGTTCAAGGTAGCACCTAACCTCGACTTCCCATCTTTTACTCCATTTGCTCATTAACTGACTTGAGCGTCGGAGTGCCCCCGGCACCCACCACACCGGTGGGTAGTACTCCCGCTCACTCTACATCTTTGTTTTGCAGGATCGCCTGTGCCCCATCCTCACGAAATCTCGATTGTAGACCTGGAGCGAAAATCAACGTCTACAGATAATATAGGTTTTTTTTTTTTTAAAGAATGAATTTGTATATAATATTATTATTTTATTTCACAATAATATTTTATTTTTTCATAACATAATTTTAAAGAATTTGTCCATTAAAATAATTTTTAATAAAGAACTTTCATTGAGAATCAAATATCTAAAACTTTTTTTTTTGTCAATAACTCTATTTGTAAAGGCACTACTAGTAGAAACTATATTTAAAGAAGAGATACTTGAAAAACTAAACCAGATAGAGCCTTGATACAATCCAATAATAAATTTTCAAAATCAAAGTAGTATTTAATAATATAAATTCATTCACATTAGAATGATTTAAGTCAATGGCTAAATGTTAACTTCTAAATTTAACTCAAAATTTGAAGTTAAATTTGATGCTGAGTCAGTTACATAATTAATGGAATGATTTTATAATTCCTAAAGGATCTTTTTGTCTAAATTTTAAATTTCCTTCACACATTCAGTAACATTTCAATGAGGAATCTGAAGAAGAATTTGTATAATGCCTTAATTATAGAGAATTTTGTAATCTTAAACAAATAGATCTGTTTTAAGTTCTATAAACAAAGTTAAAATATTTTGAATTTAATCAAGACTAAAAAAGCAAATTCATTCACAAATGGAAGGATTCTTGACATAGAACAGTTCACACACTATATTAGCAGTAATCAAATTCAACTCCATCCTTGTGAACATCAAACAAATTATAAATGTAAGCACACATTTATAAGTTGTTAGCTCTCTTCCTTGGATGTAGAAGCAGCTTTTACTGCATATTTTGAGAACACTTCTGTCAGCAAAGCCTTCTCCTTGATCTTTAATCTGCATTGTAATAACCGGAACAATATTAATTGTCAGATAAATTGATCTGAATATGTAGCTGAAATACGGAAAATTACCTCTTTGCGGATCCTGGAATATCCAACTTTGGAACCTTTTTCACCTTTCCTTTAGCAATTCGCTTTTTCTCAATTGCCTGGATTTTCTTTTGCTGATTGGAGGAAGATGAATCAGTTGCAGGTTTCTTAGCTTGTTTTGTATTATGATTGCCATTCAGCTGAGACTCAGATACAGTTACAAATTCCAGCCTCTCTCTGACATCTTCTAATCCTGCAAAGTCAAGCTTGTCATCCAGAGCAGACCCGTCTGAAGCTGCTTCCTTCACTGAATCAAACGAATTTTCATCCTCATCGAAATCAGCATCAGAGTCTTCTGCTAAGCCAGTAACAGTTAGTTTAGAATCACTGTCAGTAACAGTAAAGTCAAGCTTGTCATCCAGAGCAGATCCGTCAGAAGCTGCTTCCTTCACTGAATCAAAGGATTTTTCATCCTCATCGAAATCAGCATCAGAGTCTTCTGCTAAGCCAGTAACAGTTAGTTTAGAATCGCTGTCAGTGTCATCTGCAGAATGCTCATCAACAGAATTGGAAGAACTTGAATTCATCATCTCGCATCTTATCTGCTTCTGAACCTTGCCAAATGCCATACTTTGTCTGGAAAATAATTGCACAAACCTGTACTGAGAGCAATCATATTTTCCGTTAAAAAATGTTCTCGCTCTACTGACTAAATATTAACCAATTAACCCATATTAAATTAGCTCAGTTACGAGAATCAAGGGCTGCTTTCTACTATCCAGAGAAAGCATTGATGTCCATTAAAGTCCATGGGATGTTCAATATGGAACACATACCTAACTATCCCCGCACAAGTTGTTTGGAATTTAGGTAACGTATTTGTTTACAAGCATTGTTTCAGCATTTGAGTCCTTGAGACATTTACGATTTCTAACAAAGGTAAAAGTAAAGGTTGTTTTACCATCACAAAGTGCCCCAAGACTCAAAACTCAGTTCTCACACCAGACCCAGAGAGAGAAGAGGGTATATGATCATGCAAACAATAAGTACCACATGAAAAATTCACCATCTTGATGGATTTAAGCAGAATTCAACCCATAGATAAAGGATTGGTCTCTTAACTAAAACCAAGATGTAAGAAAGAAACCAGAGCAACCATTATAATCATACCTAGTTGCGTACTCGTCAGACTTGAAATCGACAAAAGCAAAGCCCTTGCAGACAGGGTCCTTAGTCTTCTTGTTTCCAGAGACTGCTGGTATTATATTAATTATACCAGGGACTCCTTCAAAAGCCGATTTCAGATCTCTGTGGATATTCTTTTTCTTAGGGAGGTTGAACAAACGTACACGGATGCCACTTGGAATATCTTCAGGTGCTGCAAAACTCCAGTATAATACTGAAAAGTCACTAAAGTTGGTATGGACAAGCAAAAACATATTGCAATATTGATTATAAAAGAAAAAGAAAATCCACAAATAAAAGATATCAAGTATGTTAAAATGCAGATGAAATCAATTCTCCCCATTTGCGAGACCAGAAGTTCAAGAAGTCCTGGGCATAGATGTCTTTGCAAGCAACAGATACAGATAGATAAAAGGAAAATAAGAAGTTGATTTAAAATCAACACTAATTAGCAACACAGTGAAGTAGCATTAAAGCAATTAGGATCTGGAAAAGCAAAAGTTTCATGATGGTTCAACTAAGAATTGAGATGCTCGCAAACTGGGGCAAGTGGACATGCTCAGCAGGTATCAGTAACAAGCTAATTAATACTGGACGCAGAAGCAGAAGCAACAATCTCCCTAAAAATTATACTGTCCTTGGTAGTTATTAATATGTAATCCATTAATATTAACGAAACTGAAGACCCAAGAAGAACAGAGACCGAAATTCGATTGACAATCAACCTAGTACTCATTTAACAGAATAAATACAAACTAAAGTTCAATCTTTAGAATGAATCAGAATCCAAACACCAGCAATAGCATCAATTGTAATAAATCAAGCACAGGTCTCTATAACGTAGACCAAGATTACTCCATCAATTGTGCTCTTTCACTATGATACACAAACTTCTTCAATATTAATAAACCCTAATTTCACATTCCTTGACATCACAACATCAAACAAATACTCAAAAAACCAAAATGTAGAAACAAGCACAGCACACTCACACCAAAAACATTGCCATAACCCAAAAAAAAGTAAAATTCAATAATGGGTTCAGATTAAAAAAAAAAAAAAACCAACCTTGATTATTTTCCTCATCTTTGTTCGAACTAGGCTTTACAGGTTCATTCTTAAGCTTATTAATATTAGCAATCTGTTCTTGCCTGCTCTTCTCTAATTCTTGAAGCAACTTATCCTCAACAGAAGTATCGTACACTTTGCCTTCACCGAATCCACGTGGCTTCTTCTCCAGCCACCTCTTCATCTGCCCAAGCGGTATAAACATTCCCTTCTCCTCATCATCATCACCAGCATCATCTTCATCAAAATCTTCAAAGTCATCAAAATCAGAGTCGTCCATTTCCAATACTTCACTGCCACCATTTTTTATAGCAGAGACAAGTAACAAGGACAGCCCATTGTGTTTTGTCTTCTTCAAACTGAGACGTGTGTGTTGGGTTTGTTGTGAAGAAGATATAAACGGTGCGTTTTTGGAAATGAATGGCAAGAGTGGACCACTTAAAGGGAATTTCGGCTTGTTTGGTCGTAAAAGATATGTTGATTCAAAGGGTGAAAATGTTCCGACGTTAAGCATCCTTCCTCGTCGCCGCAAGTTCGTTCTACAGTTTGTGCTCAGTACTATTATCATTAATCCAGTGGGAACGATGCTAGTATTTTTGTTTAATAATTTATTGTAACATGAAATTTCCAACATGGTGTCGTGGTGTAGTTGGTTATCACGTCAGTCTAACACACTGAAGGTCTCCGGTTCGAGTCCGGGCGACGCCAAATTTTTTTTTTCCTTTTTTATGAATATTGGGTTCCATAATAAGATTTGGGTTTACTTTTGAAGCTCACGTCGTGGTTAGAACTCATCATGCTTGTTCATATATATGGGCTCTTACTTGCTGAGATCCAATATTAAAATTCATTTCGTGTTAGCATTTATAACTCATTTCACTTTTTGAGGAAAAAAAAAAAATCAAATGTCAAGTTGCCCACATTTTTCTTAACAAAGGTATTCCAAAACAATTTGGATTAAGTATTAATTAAGAGTATAAGTTAGTTTATAAGTATTGTATTAAGAGTATAAACTAGCTTATAAACTCATCAAAACGTTGTAGTATCGTAATGAATGGTTAAGATTTAATTATATATAATTTTTTAATGAACAATTACCAATCTCCATAGCCCAACCTCCATGGACCATTTCTTTGCTAACGAAATAAAAAAAAGCCAAAATTATCCTCACGAGCTCATTAACTTATCTATTAACAAAGACACCATGATTACTCTCATGCATAGGATTCAATGATTTATTATTGTTAGAGATTCTTCTAATATTCATTGAGGATATTTATGTCTTTTAGATGCAATGGGTGTATGAGAGGGGTACAATCCATGCCTTATAAAAGAGGCAATCATATCCAAAAAGAGAAATAACAAAAATCCGAATTTGAGTCACTGTTTTTCTTTTGTTTTGAGAGAGAATTCCACCAATTTCCTAGTTCATATACTTGTCAATGAGTGCTCTGTGGACAAGAAGCAACCAAGTTATCCTGAGAGAACATTGGTCAATTTGAATCCGTGAAACACTTGTGACGGAGGCTAATAAGTTCTTAAGGACAGAGAGATCTCGACTCGGACATCATTTATCAGGTTTTTCTGGTTCTCAAGTTTCTAGGGTTTTTCATGTAATGTAGATATAGTTTTCTGGTTTGATGTTGGTTTGTTGTTTAATGACACTATTTGAACCACAATCTTAAGAACTTATTAAATCTAGTGTTGTTAGATAGTAATTCGCATGCTAGGTTAGAAAATTTTCTGGAAAAATACGGATTGTGCATGAAAAACCCGTAGGGCGTTCAAACGCCCGACGAACGCAAAGGCTTAAATTTGAAATTTCGTAAGAATGTTCGAACGCGTCTTGAAACGCCAATCGAACGCAAGCCTTCTACCTAAGAACGTTCAAACGCGTCTTCAAACGCAACTAGAACGTAGACCTTCTGACTTAGTTCGTTCAAACGCGTCCTAAACGTAACTCGAACGCAAACTCTCTGGAATCATTCCGTTCGAACGCATTTTTGAACGCTATACGAACGTGAACTCTCTGAAATCATTTCGTTCGAACGCATTATCAAACGCTACACAAATGTAAACTCTCTGGAAACACTTCGTTTGAACTTGTTATCAAACGCAACACGAACGTACACACACTGGATAGTCTCGTTCGAACGTAGATACGAACGCGACACTAACGAAATAGTCCTGGAATTGTTATAAACTCAATAGAATTATATTAATATTAACTTAGTAAATCATATATTGAAACACATTAATCTTGTTAGTATAGATTTGAGTTATTATTAGGTTGTTCAATTATCACAAGTATACACATAGTGATAAATTTGAAATTGATTGTGTGTTGTATACTTGGGTGAGAATTTAAAGTGTAATCATACACAAGAAATTCTATCCAATCTTGATTGATACTTACACATATATTTACACATATCGTATATTATTTGTGCTATTAAATAAGTGTAATTTTGGGTTTGAATTGCTAAGAGATCCTATTGAAAAAATGTTTAAAGAATATTCTATCAAAAAGGCGATAAGAGCCTAAGTGGTCAGAGATTTAAGTGGTTACTCCGGATCCCCCTCGTCCTCTGGGAATATTCGTTTATTCATTTTACTAAAGAATCTTTAGTTAAAATTCAAGGACTTGTGTTTATTGGAACCACCGTCCAATAGAACAATAAGTGGTTACCTAGTATATCACTTTGAACAAGATCATTCGTTGATCATTGTGCAATTCGTCTTTTGTAGACTAATTGACCTCTGTTGGTTTTCCAGTTACAAATGGCTAGCGGAAACATCACAGTACTGGTCTCTCATGGAGAAAAGCCGGAGAAATTTGGTGGGGCAAATTTCAAACAATGGCAGGGCAAAATGCTGTTCTACCTGACAACTCTCCAGTTGGTAAAATTTCTCCTAAGGAATAGCGAGAACAGACTTGGATGTCTGGAGACTTCCTATATAAGAACTACATTTTGGGTGGTCTTGACAATACCTTGTACAATGTGTACCAATGCATGACTGACCGGCGTAAACACACACGTATAACGCAAGCTTACGTATCGTTCAAGTAGTATAAAAAGTATCGATCCCACAAGGACTTAATATCTAAACTATTAATTTTATGAAGTCAAATGATTACTAGTATCTAACGGATTGATTGATTGATTTGAAATGGTGACGATTCTAAATTTAAAAGCAAATAAATAAGATTGTTGAAAGTAGGTTTTAATTCAATATTAAAAATTATCTAGGGTTGTGATTTCTTTGCAATATCATTTTAAAGATGAAGTGGTTATCTTATAGTTGGGTAAAATATTGTTTTATTAACCTGGAACACTAAATTATGTAAAAGCCTCTTCTGATGGTCAATTACAAAAACCTAGTATAATCCAATTGAACCATATCTCTATGTCAACCAAATTACCTAGATTCATTAAGATTAAGTTCCAATTATGGATACCCCCGCCCGACAGGTATATTCCTATCCTGTAAGGAAAACTATTAAAGAGTTATCTATTCTCAAGGAAGATCGTGGGCTATTGAGTCTGAGGTCTTAAACTTAAAATCCCTATGTCTAGTTCATTTTAAGTTTACCTAGTCAATTTAATTAATGGCTAGTTAATTAAAAAGTATTAAGATTAAGACTCAATAAATAAATCTTTATATTACCCAAACTATAATCTAACCCCTTATAAACCGGTGATATTGAAATTCATCACAACTCTAGATACTAACTTAGTTACGACACATAGCTAGGGCTGGTAAAATAAAAGACATAAAATGCTAAAAAGTAATTGTGGTAAAGTAAATACTGAAAAGTAAAAATAAAATAAAATGCTAAGGTAAAAGGAATTACTTTTACTACTACTAATTTAGATATCTCCCATAAAATAATATATAAATTTGTGATAATATTACCAACCGACCAATCTGGCGGTATCCTGATTAAGTCAAATTAAGTCCAACCAGCCATTAAGGCGGTAATATTTGTCCATAAACCAGCCATAAAGGCGGAACCAAAATTAAATTACCAACCGACCAATCTGACGGTATCCTTGATTAGTCAGGTTTAAACCAGATTAAAATTAAATTATCAACCGACCAATATAGCGGTATCCTTTTTAAGTCAAATTTTAAATAGTGAATATATTATTTTTAAGGGAGATTAATCTAAATAGTAATAGTAAAAGAATTACCTTTCACCCTAGCTGGGGAAGTTACCTCCTCATGGTGAATAGTAAAAACTGTAAAAAGTAAAGAAAATAAATTACTATTATTACTAAACGTAATTAAAATTAATTACAAAACTAAACTTAAAAGAAACTTAGAGAGAGAAGAACTCCCTATTTACATCAAATAAATGGGAGGGAATGGTACATCAAAATCTGAAATTTCGAGCTCAATTTATAGGCGCGGATAGGCCTCGGGCGTCGCGACGCTGGAACAGTGATTCGTGGCATGCTCTCGGCTTGACACGTGGCGATTCGGATAAGAGGATAATGCGACACGTGGCGAGGCGGCTAAGAGCTCAATTATTATGCTGACGTGGCGATGACGTGGCACTGATGTGGCAAGGCGGCTGAGATCAATTGTCGGCACCGTAGGATTGCGACACGTGTCACGGCGTGATTGGCTGATGATGACGTGGCATGTTGACTCGGTTGACCTACTGACGTGGATGATGACGTGGCAAGCCGCGTGGTAGAGTTGACTCGTTGACCGAATGATGTGGCGACACGTAGGATGACACGTGGCACACGTGGAAATAGTAATTGTCGGCAACGTAGGATGATGACACGTGGCACAACGCACGTTAGCAGATCGGCTGTGATGGTGACACGTGGCACGACGCATGTTAGCAAAGTCAAACTTCTCAAATTCTGACCCGTTTGACCCGGTGCACGTTAGCAGCTCTGGTGCACGTTAGGCGTCGCGACGCCAAAGGCTTGCGCGTCACGACGCGCCAAAATTACCGAAATGCCCTTTTTGCCAATTTTTCCTGTTTTGCTCCAAATCACCTCCAGAATGACCTGAAACTTTATTTATCTATAAAATAACACAAAACACGTCAAAATATTCACAAGACTCAAGAAACTATACAAAATATTAGGTTAAATGAGTGAGAAATAGTGATATAAATACCACTCATCACACCCCAAACCTAACATTTTGCTAGTCCTCGAGCAAAACATAGAATAACATAAACATCTGTAAAATAAAATTTAACTAAGCCACTTTTGTAAAGATCACAGTTGCATTTAGCATATGCAACAAGCCTTTAAACCCCTAGGTGTCCATAATGGACGAGTTGTAGTCTCGTGAGGGTTTACAGCAATGATACCCACAAACATTTTACAAAAGTAAAAAGGTAGTGAAACTAATGCACACAAAAGCAAAAAGACAAGAGAAAAGAGAATAAAGAAGTTAGTGACTAATCAGGTGAAACTTCTACTACAAGTTACTAGTTGTTTTGTTTCATTCTAAATTACCAAATAAGTAAATTCCCCGATCATTTTTACCATTCCTCATATACACAGCCAACATAATATTAAACAACTCATTTTTGCCCACAGCAGTCATAAGTGCAGTTGATAAGAGAGTAATATTTTTGTCCTAAAGTTCTATCAGATTTCACACCTTTTTGTAGCAATGGAATAATTTTTCTCATATTTCTGATTTTTTCTTTGATTTTTTTCTATTTTTTATTTATATACAATATCTTCCATCTATGTAACGAGTGTTAGGTCGGTGGCTCCCAAACCAGTTGGCTTTAGGGCACCAGGTGTTAAGACACCCCTACGGACTTAATTACTCAGACTTCATATATATATATTTTTGCAACATCTTTGATCCATGTAACGAGCTTTGGGCCAGTGACTCCCAAACCAGTTGGCTTTAGGGCACTAGGTGTTAAAACACCCTTACAAACTTAATAACTCGGATCTCAGATTTTTTTTTTACTCCATCACTTTTTGAGATGTTTCCTCCGATTAAACTAGAGCACTGAATATTACAAACTTTTTCAATTTTAGCTCATGTCTGTATGTTACTATGCATGTTGATAATACCTGCCAACTGAGCATAAGAAGATCCAATTTAGTCCGTTTTATGGAGAATTTACGAATTAAATAATTCAAAAGGAAATAAACAAAAATTAACTTGTTTCAAAATATGTTTGAGATACGTCTCAGGAGTGGAAACTCCTTACTCAACTATCTCTTACCAATTTCACCTTTTTAGTCAAAACAAAAACACAAAATATTTTTGTAATTTTTTGAAAATTTTTCAATTTTTTGTATTTTTCGAAAAATTTTGGACTAAAAATAAAAAATAACACACAAACTAAAAATAAGGTACTGATCAACTAATTCTCTCCCCCAAACCTAAATGAGACATTGTCCCCAATGTCTTAAACAGTAAAAGGAGAGTTAAGAAGGCTCTACCTGGTTAGCTGAAAATCTACAGGAAATTAAAGGTTAAGATCCAGATTAATCCGACGCCTCTTACCACGATCGTCCTCGGACCAATTTATCTTTGAAATGATAGGGTCAACTCGTGGTTCATAGGCTATGAGTTGGTCTATTAGATCCGGAGTAGTTCTGGCAGTAAAGAGGAGTTCTTTTAAAGATTTTAACACGAACCCATTTCTCCGAGCATCATCAAGAAACACACAAAGAAAATCATAAAATCCATCAACGTTGAGCAGTCCAATTGGTTTCTGGTGTATGTTCAGGTTCGCCCAAGATAACACAATAAAAATTTCCTCCAATGTACCCAAGCCACCTGGCAAAGCAATAAAAGCATCAACACGGTTAATCATTTCCACTAGTCGTTCAGACATACCTGGCACAATCAGTTCCTCTCCGTTTGATGGTTCAATATGATTTGCCTCTGCCAAGGTTTTGGGATGATTCCCAAAACGTGACTGCCTCCTTCCTGTGCGGCATTTGAAACGATCCCCATTAGTCCAAGATTGCCTCCGCCATATATTAAGTGCATATTTCTTGCATTAAGACTCGACCCAATTCATGTGCTGCTTCTACGTATTTGGTTTAGTACCAACACTACTACCGCAAAACACACAGATGTTTTCAACTCGTCTTCTTGAAGTGGCTTCCATGTTTTACTCTGGATGTCTTCAAAAGTGCAATGATGGGTTGAATTTATAATACCTGAAAGGGTGAGTAAAATAATAGCACTAGTACCTGCCAAATGACAATTATTAGTTAAACAAATCGTGATAGTCAAAAAGGTCTCGATCCTATCGGAGAAAATGAAAGAAAACAACCAAACAAATCAATTATTAGGAAAAGATAAAGAGGTATAATATGTATAAGAATTTACAGTTTGATTGACGTCTATGCGTCAGGGACAAACTTCCCATCCAATTTTCTTATAAATTGGCAAACATGGTCTTTTTGAGTCAGATTCCCAAGACTTAACTGTTGTCTTTCTTTTTCAAATTGTGTATGTAATTTGCGAATGGCTATATGAACATATCCACTGGGAGTCTTCTCAAGAGTCGAAGATATATCATCTACAAACTTCTTACTCAAGCCATCCCTAATGAATTTAATTTTATCTTCGCGATTATCAGACACCATTCCTAAAGAACGACAACGAGTATTGCAATTCCATCGTGCACATTTGTAACAAACACCCATTTGCGTAGCTCTACGTTTCTTTGCATATGTGCTTCTTCCAAAACCAGGCAGATGTGAAATAAAAGAGTCAGAAGACTCACCTGCCAATCGGACTCGTGCTTCAATTACCCAACGAATATCATTAGGAATACCATGGATTGTCAATAACCTCATCCGTTCCAAGCGAGTTTTGTAGACTTTTATCAGAGATTTTTGAGGGAGTGTAGACAACAGAAGCTGGACGACGCATGCTGTTCTAGGCTCGCGGCACTAGTTGGGAGTACGGAGTAGCCACAGGGGACTAAACCGGAGAATAATGGAGTCGCCACCCGGTGTGAGCCGGGAAAATAAGATTTAAGGCCGCACTCACTCCTCGCAGGAGAAGACCTCAAACCGTTGGGTTCGGAATGGTCTCTTACTTTATGTCACTTGTAATGTTTGTGATTTGTGTAATATTAACCAAGTCTACTCAACATACATGTTGGTCAAAGTAGTCTAAATTCTAGGTTTGCATGCTTCAACAGTAAACTTTTCATAACGGCAAACATCCGACATCACAAATCAAACATGCTACATACATAGTAATCTAAACATGCCTTAATTTAAATTCCTAATACAAAAGGTAAATAACTAAAGTCATGCCCAAACTAAAAATAACATTCTAATAGCCTAATCATGCTCACATACAAGTTTGAGTGGAATGAAACATATGAATCTTTCAAGTGGTACGGGGCATTGTATCCCGAGTGCAAACCATATTACCGTCCATTCGGATTCGGCTATGGAATTTATGTCCGGGTTTCCATCCAATATACCACAAAAAGAACACATATTTCATTCACCCGAAATCACATCATACACTAATTCACAATACTCATGCGAAATAAAATAATAAAATAACTAAAAATAATGATAATAAATAAAAGGGTGCCCTCAGGTCTTACCTTTTAAGTCGCTTTCCGGGAGTGCGTTCCACGGTGCCGGAAGGGATGTCGTTTCGACTGTTTTCACTGGTTTATTGTTTCCGCTGTTTTCTCAGGTTCGCTGTTTCCACTGTTTTCACAGGTTCGCTATTTTCGCTGTTTCCGCTGTTTTTGTCTGTTTTCACTCGTGGCTTCCGCTCGTTGTTTTCTTCTGTTTTTCTCTCTGTTTTTAACTCAAATTCTCATTCTCTCTCTTGGATTATTTTTGAGTCATTTCTGTCTCGGTTTTTGGGTTGTTTGGGCTTCGGTTTTAGCTAGGGTTTACAAGGGTTCTTCACGGTCAGCGGCTAGGGTGTCTCGGCAGTGCAGTTTTATGGGGTTTCATGAGGGTTGTTGGTCTCGGTTCTTCACGGCAGTGGCGTGCATGGGGGTTGTTGTAGGGGCTGGTTTCATACACGTGGGGAGCTCGACAGTGCAGTAGGTGCATGGCAGTTTGGTGTGTGATGATGTTGTGCAGGGCTAGGGTTCTCCGTTAGGGCAGTTTTTGTGTTCACATGATGATCCAAAATGGTTCTCTCTGCAGTGAAGGTGGCCGAGAGGTGATGCTTATGGCGGCTGTTTGCGTGATAGTTAACGTGTGCATGGGCTGGTTTAGTTTACTGGGCATTTTAGGATGGCTGGCGAAGAGCTGTCGTGCATGGGAGGGTTTACGTCAATTCTCAGTGAATGAATGAAGGTTATTGTGGCAGTGTATGGGCTGCTACATGGTGCGTTTGAGGGCTGTCATGAATAACTTGGTTTGTCATATGTTTTAGTCGGCTGCTGAGAGAGATGGATGAACTGAGTGAGGACGGTTTATGTGAAGGGCTGTTGGACGTGTATCTTTGGCTAGTTTTCACGGCTATTTGGCTTGTTTCTCACGGTCAGATGTTGGTCAAGGGGTGCGTGTGAACTGGTTAGGGCTGTGAATGAGGTGTGATCGTGGATGAATCAAGGCAGTGTGTGGGGTGTATGGCTGCAGGGCGAGAACGCGAGGAGGGGGGCTGCTTCTGGTCATGAATGGAGTTGGGAGCTGCTGAGGGTTGCTGAGTGACTGTTCGGCTAAGATCAGAGGGAGACGTGAAATAGGGCTGCTTCGTGGAGGTTGATGAAGGCAGTAACGAGATGGTTTGCTGGAAGTAGGGGCAGTGTGAGGGCAAGCTGTTGATGTGTGGAATAAGGGTTACGTGGGTGCAGTGACGTGATTAAGGCATCAACGTGAATGGTTTAGGGTTATTATCATGGCTGAGGAATGTGCGTCTGAAGGCTATTGGTTGCTTTGATTTGTGGGGACGAGTGGGCTAGGCGTGTGTGAGGGGGGAGTTGATCGGTGATGAGAGAAACTGTATGGAGAGGGCTGATGTGCATGATCTTCTTTTTTATGTTCCTCCCCCTTTGTGCGTGATGTCCTTCCCTATTATGGTTTCATGGCCGTGACCTCAAGGGCTGAAGTCAGGGTTGGTGGTGTGAGCAATGAGAGCTAATTTGGGACTGCAGTGGCATATATGTCGAGAGCTATCTGTGTGCTGCAACGTGAGGTTCCTGATGAGGATGATGGTGGGCTTGCTGTGTTGAAGATCAGTTCTGGTTTGATGATTGTTCAAGTGAGCTGCCCATAAGGTTCATTCATGGTGCCTTGGTTGTGTCTCGGCAATGAGGGTTCTTTTAGTGCAGGTTGTGCTTGAATGGCGTCAATTGAAGGAGCAAGCAGGCTGGAGGGATCTTGGCAGAGAGAGGGGTGTCATGAAGGTTGATCATCTGCCAGAGGCATGGGCGGTTAGTGGTTGAGGCAGGGAGCAGTGTATGGGCGTGAGCAGTGTATGGGGTGTGAAGGGATAATGGTTGATTGAATGGGTTCTTTGTTTATTTGAAGAGATGTGTGGCAGTGTATGGGTGGTGATGGGGCTTCACATGGGGGCTTTTGTTGGTTAGTATTTGGAGTTAAAAGGAAGGTGCATGGGTTGGAATGGGTTTGTCTTGATAATGGCACGTGGGGCATATTATTGTTTTGAAAATAAAATAAAAAGGAAATGGAGAGTGGGATGCATGGTGATGGCCGAATATGGGGACAAAGTGGGGAAATTAATCTGGTTTAATTAAGTTGTTAATTTATGCTTGGTGGAGTTGGTGTTCACGTGGGTGGGAAGGAAATTGGCACCTGGTTATTGTTTTGGTTAAAATGGGCGTGGGCTTTGGTTTAGGTGGGCTTGGTGTTTGGGCCAAGGAAATGTTGCTTGCGAGGGTTTTGGGCCAAGGATGATTTCAAAACTGAGACCGAACGAGCGAACCTGAAACTTGAACAAGCGAACCAAATCCAATAAAAATGTCGACTCTTGACCTTTCCCTTCCGACGACCGCTTTCCGCAACTTCCGCAACTAAAAAGTAGTGCCTCCATTCGAGGCTCATCATTGGGCTGATATGCAAAAATGCAATGCCTACAGTCGCCCCCACTTTGATGGGATCTGTGCAGTGTGTGATAATGACAGTCCTATCAAAGTTCGTGCAATGCATTTTTACTTACTTGGCTCGCCACCTGCCACCTGACTTGCCTGCTGCTTCGAACTGAATTGATATGATGGCGAGGTGCCTCGACCTCTGGGCTTTGTTCCCGAACCACCGAATGTGAACTGTGATGATGATGCAGTGGGCCCTCGACCCTGGGACGCATCCCGGAACTGCAACAGACAACGGGGGCACCTAGACCCAACACCGCTGACAATAGGGACCTCGCCCTCGAAAAAATGATGTAGTGGGCACCTCGACCTTGGGCACTTCGACCCGGAACTACAACCGACAACGGGGGCACCTCGACCCTGGGCACCTCGACCCAACACCGCTGCTGACAATAGGGACCTCGCCCTCGAACTGATGATGTAGTGGGCACCTCGACCCTGGGCACCTCGACCCGGAACTACAACCGACAACGGGGCACCTCGACCCTGGGCACCTCGACCCAACACCGCTGAAAATAGGGACCTCGCCCTCGAACGATGATGATGTAGTGGGCACCTCGACCCTGGGCACCTCGACCCGGAACTACAACCGACAACGGGGGCACCTCGACCCTGGGCACCTAGACCCAACACCGCTGGCAATAGGGACATCGCCCTCGAACTGATGATGTAGTGGGCACCTCGACCTGGAACTACAACCGACAACGAGGGCACCTCGACCCTGGGCACCTCGACCCAACACCGCTGACAATAGGGACCTCGCCCTCGAACTGATGATGTAGTGGGCACCTCGACCCTGGGCACCTCAACCCGGAACTACAACCGATAACGGGGGCACCTCGACCCTGGGTACTTCGACCCAACACCGCTGAAAATAGGGACCTCGCCCTCAAACTGATGATGATATGGGTTTACAACCCTGGGACGCATCCCAGAAATGTTGATAAAATATGGGCCTCAACCCTGATGGATACTGATATGGGCCTCGCCCCCTAGACTGATACTAATGCTTCTGCAGGCCTCGGCCCTGAGACTCATCCCCGAAACTGATACTGATGCTGATGTGGGCCTCGACCCTGGGACTCGTCCCAAAAAATGATACTGTAACAGATGTGGGCCTCGACTCTGGGACTCATCCCCCAAAACTAATACTGTAGCTAATGTGGGCCTCGACCCTGTGACTCATCTCTGAGAACTGATGTTGAAGCTGATGTGGGCCTCGGCCCTGGGACTCATCCTCGAAACTGATACTGATATGGGCCTCGCCCCCAGACTAATACTGATATGGGCCTCGCCCCCAGACTGAACTGATGTGGGCCTCGCCCCAACTGATACTGACATGGGCCTCGCCCCAAACTGATACTGATATGGGCCTCGCCCCAAACTGATATGGGCCTCGCCCCAATCTGATATAGATATGGGCCTCGCCCAAACTGATACTGTAGCTGATGTGGGCCTCGACCCTGTGACTCATCTCTGAAAACTGATACTGTAGCTGATGTGGGCCTCACCCAAGACTGAAATTGATGTGGGCCTCGCCCCAAACTGATATGGGCCTCGCCCCAAACTGATATAGATATGGGTCTCGCCCCAAACTGATACTGATGTGGGCCTCGCCCCAGATGCTGATACTAATATGGGCCTCGCCCCCCAAAACTGATGCTGATGCTGATGTGGGCCCCGGCTTTGGGACTGAAACTGATGTGGGCCTCGCCCCCGAACTGATACTAATATGGGCCTCGCTCCCACACTGATACTGATATGGAGCCTCGCTCCCAAGCTGATATGGGCCTCGCCCCCAAGCTGATGATGATGTGGAGCCTCGCTCCCAAGCTGATATGGGCCTCGCCCCTGAAGTGCCATACTCGGCAAAGACTGATTATGACGTGGGCCTCAACCCGCAGAGTGTCATACCCGGCAGAACTGATACTAAACTGATGTGGGCCTCGCCCCCAGAATGCCATACCCAGCAGAATTGATACTGAACTGATGTGATGTGGGCCTCGCCCCTAGAATGCCATACCTGGCGAAACTGATAGTGATGTGGGCCTCAACCCGCAGAGTGCCGTACCCGGCAAAGACTGATACTGATAATGATGCGGGCCTCAACCCGCAGAGTGCCGTACCCGGCAAAAATTGATAATGATGCAAATGATTTATTTCGACATACTATATTGCTCTCCTCGAGACAATCTTAATAGCTAAACATATTTTCATCCTCAACGAATGCTTCATGTCGAAACCAGAGGACCTTCAAAGTACTTTGATACACTCAACTCCGATCGTCTGAATAGGTGATCTGAACTAGACTCCTAGTGTGTGTGTGCTAAGGCTCTTTCGCAGCTTGTTCCTTAAGTGGGCCAACTCGATGATTTCGTTTCAGAGAATCGAACCAGTGGGTCTAACCAACCTGGATGTCTTAATCACATTCTGTGATTACTTCAGCATACTCAACATGATATGATTTTCATCTTTTTTCTTTTGTCTCTTTCTTTTCATTTTCTTTTCATTTTCTTTTTCTTCCTTTTTTTTTTTTTTTCTTTTTTTCTTTTTTCTGACACACATACCCTTTAAGGTAGCATTTCTCCTCATGGTGGTCCTAATACTCGCCCATGGGTAGCTTCACGCTTATCGGTTATAGGCGGTCTATTTTTTTTTCTTTTTTATTTTTTTCTCAGAGACTTTTTTATTTATTTCCAACCATATCATATATCATAGCATCGGTAAACAAGTGTGGACACCCAGGCAAACGGTCATTCACTAATACATTATCTCTTCAACTAGTCAGCTCGATAACTACTCAGGCTTCTACTGCTAGGATCCCGTAGTCAAGTGCTCGTGAGTCTAACTAAGATCAATCCATTCAGGATACCGGAAGAGAGCGTGTCTCGCACTTATCGTTTCTAGAGTTTCCCCCTACAGCATTCAATGTCATCACCGGACATATGTCTAATTATCAAAGACTTCTCTCACTCATTTTTTTTTTTTTCTTTTTTTTTTTTCAATTTTTTTTTTTCTTTTCTTTTTTTTTTCCTTTTTTTTTACTCTTTTTTTTTTTTAACTTTTTTCATTCATTTTTTTTTTCATAATTAAAATGAAATACAAACTTTTCAAATAAAACACAAACTTTTCAAATAGGCCTTGGGATACCTGGTCAGCAGGGCACATTATCGATTCAGATCAATGTCCAATTTGCGCTTCTTGCCACGATCACTATCAGTCCAGTCCAATTTGGAGATGATAGGGTCAAGCTTCGGCTCAAAAGCCAGGATCTGGTCAATCAACTCTTCGGCCTTTGTTGCCGTCAGGAAAATGTCTTCCACAGATTTGGTGACAAATTCATGTCTCTTGGCTTCCGCAAGAAACACAAACAGGAAATCGAAGAAGTGCTCAATATTAAGCAACCCGATGGGTTTCCGGTGAACGTTTAGGTGTGCCCATGACGCCACTGTAAATATTTCTTCGAATGTGCCAAGTCCACCTGGTAATGCAATGAACGCATCTGCAGTATTAATCATTTCATGGAGTCGTTCAGACATACCTGATACAATGCGCTCGTCTCCATTTGTTGGCCCGATTAACTGTTCATCTGCCAAAGGTCTCGGGATGATTCCCAAAACATTACCGCCACCATCTTGAACGGCTTTTGAAACAGCTCCCATCATTCCCAGATTGCCACCGCCATATACCAAGTGCATGTTTTTCGCAGCCATGACTCGCCCCAATTCCTTAGCAGCTTCCAAGAATTTAGGTATGTTACCAGGGTTAGATCCACAGAAGACACAAATTTTCTTGAATCGTTGCTGTGAGGTAGCTTCCATCTTTTTTTTTTTTTTTTGGATGTATATTTGAATGTGTTGAGGAGAGAAATGCCGCTGAATTTATAGGACCTGCAAAAGAGGTGAATAATAATTGCAATAACATATTCCACTGAATGACGGTTAGCTAGATCACAAAAGAAGTCATCAGAAGTCAAGAAAGGCCATCGGATCATGTCTGCAAAAACAACGAGAGAAATCGTGAGATGTCAAAAAGTTATGGATTCGTTCCAGGAAAATAACAGAAAATAACAAAGGAGATCGCGATACGTCAAAAAGCTGTGGATTCTTTCAACGAAAATAACAGAAAATACCAAAGGAAGCTCTAAAATGTCAAAAAGTTGTGGATCTCTTCCACTTCAACATGTCGTGAATGGTCCAAACAGTTATAGATTTCTGCCACCTTTAATGAATTATCTCCCATTCTTGTGATTGCCAAGCACCAATCCCTATGTCCTAACTTGCTCCGCCTTTGCTTTCACCTGCAAAAATAACACAAATTAGAGATTTTACAAGAACATGAAACAGGAATCACAGCAACTTGCATAGGTTGCCTCCCTTTCAGCATTAACTTCATTGTCTTCAGCCAGACATGATCGAAGTTCTTCTGTCAGTGTGGCATCACCGTCGTCTTTAGTGCTTGCCGCTTTTGATCTTCGCTGCTTTCCTTGCTCCGCCTTTGTTCATCGTCTTCAGCCAGACATGACCGAAATTCTTCTGTCATCGTGGCTTCACCGTCGTTTTTTTGTGCTCGCGCCATTTTTTTTTTGCTGCTTTCTCTCTTTCTTTTTTTTTCTTTAAACCTGCAAATACAAAACAACAGAATAAATACGTGTGCATGTAAGTATGCAAGGGTAGAGATACTCCCTTTTTGTGATGGCTTGGATCTTCATTGTGCTCATCGGCGCCACATGTCTCTCGTCGCCCCTTGATGGTTCCCATCTGTTTGAAATCTGTGAAAACAAAACACAAAACAAGAATGCAAGTTACGTGTATGCATGTATGTATTTCCTATCCCGTTGGGTTAGGTCTTCTGCATGTTCCCTTGGTGACCGCTTAGTTCTTTTTTCCAGCAAAGTGCAGCTTCAATCTGCTTACGTAGACCGACTTGGTGAATTCCTCATTTCCCAAATCTGGTAGTCTCATTGCCTTGTTTCCCAATCTTCTGTCTTTTCTGCTTATTTCGCTAAGAATTCTCCTTGTCCCAGATACCTCTGAACATCGTGATACCAAGGCCTTCTGTCATCGGCTCCCACATCCGATATCTCTCATGTCTCATATACCGGCTTACTTGCAGTTGTCAGCACAAGTGGTCCCATCACCAATTTCTCTGGATTTTCTCAAGCCGCAGCTAGTGTCACCAATGTGTCAGTCATCTGATTTTTTCCGACAAATGCTGAAATCTAAAGTCAGAGATTTTCTGTGCCAGACTTCTGAGGTAGAACAACAATTATCCCTTTAACTCTTATTCTCATTGCATCTTCAGTTTTTCAAACATCTTTTGACAACGGTTTACTCAAACTGGAGAGTTGTCTGTTTCTGATAGGAGAAGTCTTTGAGGAAGTAGACTCGGTCTTTGAAGGTTTCCCAATGATCTTTTCATTCTGGTTGCACAAGTCTCTGTTACTAGCTGTATAGGGCACGGTCAAACTGGTCACATCATTGTTCAGGACTTGCAACTGCTCAAAATCTCGGCTACCTTGGCTTCCAATTGATCCAGGCGGGATTCTTCGTTGACTGCCTCACTTATTCTGGTTGACGATTCTTTTGACGGATCTTTCTTCTTTCCTAATCCAACGGGAGTCTACTATGGCTTTTAAGACAAAAGGGTTAACATGATGCGTGTATGCGTGACATGATGTATGATGTAAACATATTCAAAAATAATTTACACTAATTGGCTCGTTATCATTTTAAAGTATTCAATCACACTATTGCGCAATGCAAACTTGTCTCAGTTGAAAAGGCCCAACAAGTTTACACTTTTGCGATAACACGGCTAAATAACTTCAAATGATAAAAGGCCCAAACACAAACTGGCCCATCGGCATTTCAGAAATTTCGGCCTAATTTTCAAAAGGACATGAACTTGTCCCGGTTTAAACGACAACGAGTTCACATCTTTTTAACAAATAGTCCAACTAAATCCAAATGACAACGGTCCAAAACACAAACATAAAACAAACTGGCCCATCGGCATTTCAGAAATTTTGACCTAATTGTCAACAGGACATGAACTTGTCCCGATTTAAACGAAAACGAGTTCATATCTTTTAACAAAGAGTCCAAATAAATCCAAATGACAACAGTCCAAAACACAAACATAAGACAAACTGGCCAATCGACATTTCAGAAATTTTGACCTAATTGTCAAAAGGACATGAACTTGTCCCGATTTAAACGAAAACGAGTTCATATCTTTTAACAAAGAGTCCAAATAAATCCAAATGACAACAGTCCAAAACACAAACATAAAACAAACTGGCCAATCGACATTTCAGAAATTTTGACCTAATTGTCAAAAGGACATGAACTTGTCCCGATTTAAACGAAAACGAGTTCATATCTTTTAACAAAGAGTCCAAATAAATCCAAATGACAACAGTCCAAAACACAAACATAAACACAAATGACAACAGTCTAAAACACAGTAGTCATGATTAATTAAAACACAAATCACAAACATTATAAGATATCATTTCGGAGCCAATTCTCTATATCCCCAGTGGAGTCGCCAGACTGTAGACAACAGAAGCTGGACGACGCATGCTGTTCTAGGCTCGCGGCACTAGTTGGGAGTACGGAGTAGCCACGGGGGACTAAACCGGAGAATAATGGAGTCGCCACCCGGTGTGAACCGGGAAAATAAGATTTAAGGCCGCACTCACTCCTCGCAGGAGAAGACCTCAAACCGTTGGGTTCGGAATGGTCTCTTACTTTATGTCACTTGTAATGTTTGTGATTTGTGTAATATTAACCAAGTCTACTCAACATACATGTTGGTCAAAGTAGTCTAAATTCTAGGTTTGCATGCTTCAACAGTAAACTTTTCATAACGGCAAACATCCGACATCACAAATCAAACATGCTACATACATAGTAATCTAAACATGCCTTAATTTAAATTCCTAATACAAAAGGTAAATAACTAAAGTCATGCCCAAAATAAAAATAACATTCTAATAGCCTAATCATGCTCACATACAAGTTTGAGTGGAATGAAACATATGAATCTTTCAAGTGGTACGGGGCATTGTATCCCGAGTGCAAACCATATTACCGTCCATTCGGATTCGGCTATGGAATTTATGTCCGGGTTTCCATCCAATATACCATAAAAGAACACATATTTCATTCACCCGAAATCACATCATACACTAATTCACAATACTCATGCGAAATAAAATAATAAAATAACTAAAAATAATGATAATAAATAAAAGGGTGCCCTCAGGTCTTACCTTTTAAGTCGCTTTCCGGGAGTGCGTTCCACGGTGCCGGAAGGGATGTCGTTTCGACTGTTTTCACTGGTTTGTTGTTTCCACTGTTTTCTCAGGTTCGCTGTTTCCACTGTTTTCACAGGTTCGCTATTTTCGATGTTTCCGCTGTTTTTGTCTGTTTTCACTTGTGGCTTCCGCTCGTTGTTTTCTTCTTTTTTTCTCTCTGTTTTTAACTCAAATTCTCATTCTCTCTCTTGGATTATTTTTGAGTCATTTCTGTCTCGGTTTTTGGGTTGTTTGGCTTCGGTTTTAGCTAGGGTTTACAAGGGTTTTCACGGTCAGCGCCTAGGGTGTCTCGGCAGTGCAGTTTTATGGGGTTTCATGAGGGTTGTTGGTCTCGGTTCTTCACGGCAGTGGCGTGCATGGGGGTTGTTGTAGGGGCTGGTTTCATACACGTGGACGAGTTGTAGTCTCGTGAGGGTTTACAGCAATGATACCCACAAACATTTTACAAAAGTAAAAAGGTAGTGAAACTAATGCACACAAAAGTAAAAAGACAAGAGAAAAGAGAATAAAGAAGTTAGTGACTAATCAGGTGAAACTTCTACTACAAGTTACTAGTTGTTTTGTTTCATTCTAAATTACCAAATAAGTAAATTCCCCGATCATTTTTACCATTCCTCATATACACAGCCAACATAATATTAAAAAACTCATTTTTGCCCACAGCAGTCATAAGTGCAGTTGATAAGAGAGTAATATTTTTGTCCTAAAGTTCTATCAGATTTCACACCTTTTTGTAGCAATGGAATAATTTTTCTCATATTTCTGATTTTTTCTTGATTTTTTTCTATTTTTTATTTATATACAATATCTTCCATCTATGTAACGAGTGTTAGGTCGGTGGCTCCCAAACCAGTTGGCTTTAGGGCACCAGGTGTTAAGACACCCCTACGGACTTAATTACTCAAACTTCATATATATATATTTTTGCAACATCTTTGATCCATGTAACGAGCTTTGGGCCAGTGACTCCCAAACCAGTTGGCTTTAGGGCACACTAGGTGTTAAAACACCCTTACAAACTTAATAACTCGGATCTCAGATTTTTTTTTACTCCATCACTTTTGAGATGTTTCCTCCGATTAAACTAGAGCACTGAATATTACAAACTTTTCAATTTTAGCTCATGTCTGTATGTTACTATGCATGTTGATAATACCTGCCAACTGAGCATAAGAAGATCCAATTTAGTCCGTTTTATGGAGAATTTACGAATTAAATAATTCAAAAGGAAATAATAAACAAAAATTAACTTGTTTCAAAATAGGTTTGAGATACGTCTCAGGAGTGGAAACTCCTTACTCAACTATCTCTTACCAATTTCACCTTTTTAGTCAAAACAAAAACACAAAATATTTTTGTAATTTTTTGAAAATTTTTCAATTTTTTGTATTTTTCGAAAAACTTTGGACTAAAAATAAAAAATAACACACAAACTAAAAATAAGGTACTGATCAACTAATTCTCTCCCCCAAACCTAAATGAGACATTGTCCCCAATGTCTTAAACAGTAAAAGGAGAGTTAAGAAGGCTCTACCTGGTTAGCTGAAAATCTACAGGAAATTAAAGGTTAAGATCCAGATTAATCCGACGCCTCTTACCACGATCGTCCTCGGACCAATTTATCTTTGAAATGATAGGGTCAACTCGTGGTTCATAGGCTATGAGTTGGTCTATTAGATCCGGAGTAGTTCTGGCAGTAAAGAGGAGTTCTTTTAAAGATTTTAACACGAACCCATTTCTCCGAGCATCATCAAGAAACACACAAAGAAAATCATAAAATCCATCAACGTTGAGCAGTCCAATTGGTTTCTGGTGTATGTTCAGGTTCGCCCAAGATAACACAATAAAAATTTCCTCCAATGTACCCAAGCCACCTGGCAAAGCAATAAAAGCATCAACACGGTTAATCATTTCCACTAGTCGTTCAGACATACCTGGCACAATCAGTTCCTCTCCGTTTGATGGTTCAATATGATTTGCCTCTGCCAAAGGTTTTGGGATGATTCCCAAAACGTGACTGCCTCCTTCCTGTGCGGCATTTGAAACGATCCCCATTAGTCCAAGATTGCCTCCGCCATATATTAAGTGCATATTTCTTGCAGTTAAGACTCGACCCAATTCATGTGCTGCTTCTACGTATTGTGGTTTAGTACCAACACTACTACCGCAAAACACACAGATGTTTTCAACTCGTCTTCTTGAAGTGGCTTCCATGTTTTACTCTGGATGTCTTCAAAAGTGCAATGATGGGTTGAATTTATAATACCTGAAAGGGTGAGTAAAATAATAGCACTAGTACCTGCCAAATGACAATTATTAGTTAAACAAATCGTGATAGTCAAAAAGGTCTCGATCCTATCGGAGAAAATGAAAGAAAACAACCAAACAAATCAATTATTAGGAAAAGATAAAGAGGTATAATATGTATAAGAATTTACAGTTTGATTGACGTCTATGCGTCAGGGACAAACTTCCCATCCAATTTTCTTATAAATTGGCAAACATGGTCTTTTGAGTCAGATTCCCAAGACTTAACTGTTGTCTTTCTTTTTCAAATTGTGTATGTAATTTGCGAATGGCTATATGAACATATCCACTGGGAGTCTTCTCAAGAGTCGAAGATATATCATCTACAGACTTCTTACTCAAGCCATCCCTAATGAATTAATTTTGTCTTCGCGATTATCAGACACCATTCCTAAAGAACGACAACGAGTATTGCAATTCCATCGTGCACATTTGTAACAAACACCCATTGCGTAGCTCTACGTTTCTTTGCATATGTGCTTCTTCCAAAACCAGGCAGATGTGAAATAAAAGAGTCAGAAGACTCACCTGCCAATCGGACTCGTGCTTCAATTACCCAACGAATATCATTAGGAATACCATGGATTGTCAATAACCTCATCCGTTCCAAGCGAGTTTTGTAGACTTTTATCAGAGATTTGAGGGGAGTGTAGACAACAGAAGCTGGACGACGCATGCTGTTCTAGGCTCGCGGCACTAGTTGGAGTACGGAGTAGCCACGGGGGACTAAACCGGAGAATAATGGAGTCGCCACCCGGTTGTGAACCGGGAAAATAAGATTTAAGGCCGCACTCACTCCTCGCAGGAGAAGACCTCAAACCGTTGGGTTCGGAATGGTCTCTTACTTTATGTCACTTGTAATGTTTGTGATTTGTGTAATATTAACCAAGTCTACTCAACATACATGTTGGTCAAAGTAGTCTAAATTCTAGGTTTGCATGCTTCAACAGTAAACTTTTCATAACGGCAAACATCCGACATCACAAATCAAACATGCTACATACATAGTAATCTAAACATGCCTTAATTTAAATTCCTAATACAAAAGGTAAATAACTAAAGTCATGCCCAAAATAAAAATAACATTCTAATAGCCTAATCATGCTCACATACAAGTTTGAGTGGAATGAAACATATGAATCTTTCAAGTGGTACGGGGCATTGTATCCCGAGTGCAAACCATATTACCGTCCATTCGGATTCGGCTATGGAATTTATGTCCGGGTTTCCATCCAATATACCACAAAAAGAACACATATTTCATTCACCCGAAATCACATCATACACTAATTCACAATACTCATGCGAAATAAAATAATAAAATAACTAAAAATAATGATAATAAATAAAAGGGTGCCCTCAGGTCTTACCTTTTAAGTCGCTTTCCGGGAGTGCGTTCCACGGTGCCGGAAGGGATGTCGTTTCGACTGTTTTCACTGGTTCGTTGTTTCCGCTGTTTTCTCAGGTTCGCTGTTTCCACTGTTTTCACAGGTTCGCTATTTTTGCTGTTTCCGCTGTTGTTTTTGTCTGTTTTCACTCGTGGCTTCCGCTCGTTTTTTTCTTCTGTTTTTCTCTCTGTTTTTAACTCAAATTCTCATTCTCTCTCTTGGATTATTTTTGAGTCATTTCTGTCTCGGTTTTTGGGTTGTTTGGGCTTCGGTTTTAGCTAGGGTTTACAAGGGTTCTTCACGGTCAGCGGCTAGGGTGTCTCGGCAGTGCAGTTTTATGGGGTTTCATGAGGGTTGTTGGTCTCGGTTCTTCACGGCAGTGGCGTGCATGGGGGTTGTTGTAGGGGCTGGTTTCATACACGTGGGGAGCTCGACAGTGCAGTAGGTGCATGGCAGTTTGGTGTGTGATGATGTTGTGCAGGGCTAGGGTTCTCGGTTAGGGCAGTTTTTGTGTTCACATGATGATCCAAAATGGTTCTCTCTGCAGTGAAGGTGGCCGAGAGGTGATGCTTATGGCGGCTGTTTGCGTGATAGTTAACGTGTGCATGGGCTGGTTTAGTTTACTGGGCATTTTAGGATGGCTGGCGAAGAGCTGTCGTGCATGGGAGGGTTTACGTCAATTCTCAGTGAATGAATGAAGGTTATTGTGGCAGTGTATGGGCTGCTACATGGTGCGTTTGAGGGCTGTCATGAATAACTTGGTTTGTCATATGTTTTAGTCGGCTGCTGAGAGAGATGGATGAACTGAGTGAGGACGGTTTATGTGAAGGGCTGTTGGACGTGTATCTTTGGCTAGTTTTCACGGCTATTTGGCTTGTTTCTCACGGTCAGATGTTGGTCAAGGGGTGCGTGTGAACTGGTTAGGGCTGTGAATGAGGTGTGATCGTGGATGAATCAAGGCAGTGTGTGGGGTGTATGGCTGCAGGGCGAGAACGCGAGGAGGGGGGCTGCTTCTGGTCATGAATGGAGTTGGGAGCTGCTGAGGGTTGCTGAGTGACTGTTCGGCTAAGATCAGAGGGAGACGTGAAATAGGGCTGCTTCGTGGAGGTTGATGAAGGCAGTAACGAGATGGTTTGCTGGAAGTAGGGGCAGTGTGAGGGCAAGCTGTTGATGTGTGGAATAAGGTTACGTGGGTGCAGTGACGTGATTAAGGCATCAACGTGAATGGTTTAGGGTTATTATCATGGCTGAGGAATGTGCGTCTGAAGGCTATTGGTTGCTTTGATTTGTGGGGACGAGTGGGCTAGGCGTGTGTGAGGGGGGAGTTGATCGGTGATGAGAGAAACTGTATGGAGAGGGCTGATGTGCATGATCTTCTTTTTTATGTTCCTCCCCCTTTGTGCGTGATGTCCTTCCCTATTATGGTTTCATGGCCGTGACCTCAAGGGCTGAAGTCAGGGTTGGTGGTGTGAGCAATGAGAGCTAATTTGGGACTGCAGTGGCATATATGTCGAGAGCTATCTGTGTGCTGCAACGTGAGGTTCCTGATGAGGATGATGGTGGGCTTGCTGTGTTGAAGATCAGTTCTGGTTTGATGATTGTTCAAGTGAGCTGCCCATAAGGTTCATTCATGGTGCCTTGGTTGTGTCTCGGCAATGAGGGTTCTTTTAGTGCAGGTTGTGCTTGAATGGCGTCAATTGAAGGAGCAAGCAGGCTGGAGGGATCTTGGCAGAGAGAGGGGTGTCATGAAGGTTGATCATCTGCCAGAGGCATGGGCGGTTAGTGGTTGAGGCAGGGAGCAGGGTGTATGGGGCGTGAGCAGTGTATGGGGTGTGAAGGGATAATGGTTGATTGAATGGGTTCTTTGTTTATTTGAAGAGATGTGTGGCAGTGTATGGGTGGTGATGGGGCTTCACATGGGGGCTTTTGTTGGTTAGTATTTGGAGTTAAAAGGAAGGTGCATGGGTTGGAATGGGTTGTCTTGATAATGGCACGTGGGGCATATTATTGTTTTGAAAATAAAATAAAAGGAAATGGAGAGTGGGATGCATGGTGATGGCCGAATATGGGGACAAAGTGGGGAAATTAATCTGGTTAATTAAGTTGTTAATTTATGCTTGGTGGAGTTGGTGTTCACGTGGGTGGGAAGGAAATTGGCACCTGGTTATTGTTTTGGTTAAAATGGGCGTGGGCTTTGGTTTAGGTGGGCTTGGTGTTTGGGCCAAGGAAATGTTGCTTGCGAGGGTTTTGGGCCAAGGATGATTCAAAACTGAGACCGAACGAGCGAACCTGAAACTTGAACAAGCGAACCAAATCCAATAAAAATGTCGACTCTTGACCTTTCCCTTCCGACGACCGCTTTCCGCAACTTCCGCAACTAAAAAGTAGTGCCTCCATTCGAGGCTCATCATTGGGCTGATATGCAAAAATGCAATGCCTACAGGGAGAGAGGAAGAGAAATTGCTTGTGAAGATTTGCGAGAGCTTCTTCCATCTTGAAATGTCTTAATCTGCAAAAACTAAACACACAAAATTAAATTACACCAAATCACAATATATACAAGATTTGCATGGGTTGCCTCCCTGTGAGCGCTAAGTTTTAAAGTCGTCAGCTAGACCTTTACTTCTCAATCGTTAGGCTGGATCTGAAAGTGTGACACTTTCTTTTTGTCGCTCAAATGATTCTCCCCAGTAGTGTTTGACACGCTGACTGTTAACTTTGAATGTGTTGTTGGTGTTAGGATCCAGTAACTCAACAGCTCCATAAGGTAAAACCTGAGTGATCACAAATGGACCTGACCACCTAGATTTCAACTTTCCACGGAAAAGTTTCAATCTCGAATTGTACAATAACACCTGCTGCCTTGGTTCCAACTTTCTGTGAACTATTTTTTGGTCATGTCATTTCTTGGTCTTTTCTTTGTACAATCTGGCATTCTCATAAGCCTGTAAGCAAAATTCCTCCAATTCGTTGAGTTGGTGAAGTCTTTTCTCTCCTGCAGCTTGTGAATCAAGATTCAACTTCTTCAGTGCCCAGAACGCCTTGTGCTCGAGTTCAACTGGTAGATGGCACGCTTTCCCAAACACCAATTGATATGGGGACATACCAATGGGTGTCTTGTAAGCTGTCCGGTAGGCCCATAATGAATCATCTAGTTTTGTTGACCAGTCCCTCCTTGTTCATCCAACGATTCTTTCTAGGATTCTTTTGATTTCTCTGTTTGAAACCTCAACTTGTCCATTTGACTGTGGATGGTAAGCTGTGACAACCTTGTGAGTAACTCTGTATTTGGATAGGAGTGGATGGAAGTATTTGTTGCAGAAATGAGAGCCGCCATCACTGATAATTGCCCGAGGTGTTCCAAACCGAGTGAAAATGTTCTTTTTCAGGAATTTGATCACCACTTTTGAATCATTGGATGGCAGTGCAATTGCTTCAACCCATTTAGAGACGTAGTCTATAGCAACCAGGATGTAAAGGTTTCCGCATGATGGAACAAAGGGTCCCATGAAATCAATACCCCAGACATCGAATATTTCCACTTCTATAATGTTTTGCAATGGTCATTCGTTTCTCCTGGAGATATTTCCCATTCTCTGGCACCTGTCACATTGAAAAGCAAAAAGATAAGCATCTTTAAAAAGAGTGGGCCAGAACAAACCTGATTGTAGGACTTTGGCTGCAGTTTTGTTTCCGCTGAAGTGTCCGCCATATGGTGATGAATGACAGTGCTGCAAAACACTGTTGATTTCCTCTTGTGGAATACATCGTCTCAATAATTGATCAGCACACCGTTTGAACATGTACGGTTCATCCCAGACATAATGCTTGACTTATTTGAAAAACTTCTTCCGTTGCTGAGTTGTCCATTCCAACTGCCATTTTCCTGACACAATGTAGTTGACATAGTCAGCATACCAAGGGACTTCCTGTTGTTTCATGGCAAAAAGCTGTTCATCTGGAAAAGTTTCTTTGATTGACAATTATGTCAACTGTTTCTCCATTTTCGAGCTTCGATAGATGATCTGCCACCTGATTCTCTGTTCCTTTCCTGTCTCTGATCTCCACGTCGAATTCTTGCAGAAGAAGTATCCAACGGATCAATCTGGGTTTTGCATCTTTCTTTGTGATCAGATATTTGATTGCTGAATGATCTGTGTAGACCACCACTTTGGGACCTAGCAGATAGGAACAAAATTTTTCAAAAGCGTACACAACTGCGAGCAACTCCTTTTCAGTGGTTGTGTAGTTGAGTTGAGCTTCATTCAAAGTTCTTTTGGAATAATAAATAGTGTGAAAAATCTTTGCTTTACGTTGTCCCAAAACTACACCTACAGCAAAATCACTAGCATCGCACATCACTTCAAATGAAAGGGTCCAGTCTGGTGCTACTATGATGGGAGAGATCAGCTTCTGTTTTAAGATTTCAAAGGCTTCCTGGCATTCTTTGGTGAAGTTGAAAGGCACATCCTTCTCCAGAAGATTGCATAGAGGTTTAGCAATCTTGGAAAAGTCTTTGATAAATCTCCTGTAAAAACCTGCATGTCCAAGAAAACTTCGAATACCTTTAACTGATGTTGGTGGAGGTAGTTTTTCAATTGTCTCTATCTTTGCTTTGTCTACCTCAATCCCCTTTTGTGAGATCCGGTGTCCAAGAACAATGCATTTTTGCACCATAAAGTGGCATTTCTCCCAGTTGAGTACCAGTTTGTATCTTCGCACCTTTGTAACACATGTTCCAAATTTTGCAAACAATTATCAAAAGAATCTCCAAATATAGAAAAGTCATCCATGAAAACCTCCATACTCTGCTCCAGCATGTCTGAAAAAATGGCCATCATGCAACGCTGAAAAGTGGCAGGAGCATTACATAATCTAAATGGCATCATGCGGAAAGCAAAAGTACCATAAGGACATGTAAAGGTGGTTTTCTCCTGATCTTCTGGGGCGATGGCAATCTGATTGTATCCTGAATATCCGTCCAGAAAGCAATAGAACTCATGTCCTGCCAGTCTGTCTAACATCTGGTCAATAAATGGTAACGGAAAATGGTCATTTCTCGTGGCTTTGTTCAGCTTTCGGTAATCCATGCATACTCTCCATCTAGTCACCGTTCTTGTCGGAATCAATTCATTCTTTTCATTAGTGACCACAGTAATTCCTCCTTTCTTTGGCACACACTGCAGAGGACACACCCAACTACTGTCTGAGATGGGTTAAATGATGCCAGCATCTAACCATTTGATGATTTCTTTCTTCACGACTTCCTTCATGATTGGATTGAGTCTCCGTTGATGTTCTACTGTGGGTTTGTACTCATCGTTCATCAGGATCTTGTGCATGCAAAATGATGGACTAATGCCTCGATTGTCTTCTATAGTCCAGCCAATGGCTTTCTTGTGCTCTCGTAACACTCTCAGCAACTTTTCTTTCTGCTCCAATGTTAGTGAAGAAGAAATAATAACAGGTAATTCAGAAGAGTTTCCAAGAATGCATACCTGAGATGGCTCGGAAGTAACTTCAGCTCCAGCTGTGGTGGTTCTTCAATCGAAGGCTTGATTCGATCTTTCTTTGGCAGTTCCAAGCTTTCAAATGGTGGTGTTGCTTTGAATCGGAATGGTTTGTCAAGGTAGTTGATACATTCCAGGATTTCAGCATCTAGCTCACTGTCAGTCATGTTGGTGATGCAAGCTTCAAGTGTATCTGTGGGATTTGACTCATTATTTTGAAGGATACTAACAACAACATCAACTCTGAAGCATTCTTCTTCCTTTTCATCGCTCGGGAATTTCATGGCTTTGAAAACATTAAAGGTCACTTCTTGGTCCTGCACTTTCATGGTCAGTTCTCTTTTTTGCACATCAATCACAGTTTTACCTGTAGCCAAGAATGGTCTCCCAAGTATGATAAGTATTTCTTTGTCTTCTTCCATGTCAAGGATGATGAAATCTGCTGGGAGAATTAGTTTGTCTACTTTCACCAGCACATCTTCAACAACACCTCTTGGAAATGCAAGTGTTCGGTCAGCAAGTTGCAATGAAATTGAGGTAGGCATTGCTTCTCCAATCTGCAGTTTCTTGTAAATAGAAAAATGCATCAAGTTAACACTAGCACCTAAATCACATAAATCCTTACCGATATAATGTTCTCCAGCGGTGCATGAAACTGTGAAACTGTCAGGATCTTCCAACTTCGGGGGAAGTTTCCTCTGAATGATGTTGCTGCATTCTTTCGTTAATGCTACTGTTTCGTAGTCTCCCAATCTTCGTTTTCGTGAAAGAATGTCTTTCATGAATTTTACATAGCTGGGCATTTCTTCCAAGGCTTCTGCAAATGGAATGTTGATGTACAACTTTTTGAAAACCTCCAGGAATCGAGCAAACTGCTTGTCCAATTTGTTTTTCTGAAGATGCTGAGGAAAATGTGGAGGTGGAATGATTCTTTCTGGTTCTTTTTCTTTTGCTTCTTTTTCCTTTGCTTCTTTTTCCTCCATCTGTTTCTCAGCTTCTTTTGGAACTTCTTCTTGGGACATCTTGATTCCAACATCTTTGTTGATTTCAGTACCGCTTTTCAAAGTAATGGCTTGACATTGCTCCTTCCCTCGGTTCATTGGATTGGATTTTGTGTTGTAGGGAAGATTTCCTGGTGGTCTGTAACTCTGAGCATTGGCCAGTTGTCCGATTTGATTCTCCAGTGCTTTGATGGAAACTGATTGGCTCTGAAAGATAGCATCGTACTTTTTTAACTAAGCCAGCACTTCTTCTATTCCTGGTTCATTTGCCTGCTCCGGGCCTTTGTTCTGTTGCTGGAATCCAGGTGGTGGATAGTTCCGTTGTTGGCCTGAATTGTTGCTCCATGAAAAATTAGGATGATTCCTCCACCATGGGTTGTAGGTGTTGGAATAAGGATTGTTCCATTGTCTGTTGAAATTGTTGACAAAATTCACCGTTTCTTCAAGTTGGTTTGATTTTGGTGTTCCTCCATATGGTGAACTTGTGGATCCAGTGGTAAGAGTCTCCATGAATTTGCATATTTGATCTAGCTTGGTGTTGACTGCTGTATTGGCTCCATTTTCATAAATTCCTGCAATTCTTTGGATCATGCTCCTTTCAGTTGGCCATAAGGAATTCTTGTTGGTCATTTCTTCAATTAGGTCTCAGGCTTGATCTTCTCCTTTCGCCATTAAAGCTCCTCCAGCAGCAGCATCGATTGTGATTCTCATTATTCCAGAAAGTCCATTATAGAATGTTTGGACTTGAAGCCATTTTGGAATCTCATAGTGAGGACATTTCCGGAGTAAATCTTTATACCTTTCCCAAGCTTCGTAGAGAGTTTCAGAGTCTTGTTGTACAAAGGATGTGATGTCATTCCTCAGTTTTCCAGTTCTGGCTGGTGGAAAGTACTTTGCAAGAAATTTGGTGGCTAAAGTGTTCCACGTTGTGATAGAACCTGATGGTAGTGAATGTAGCCAAGCTTTAGCTATGTCCTTCAAGGAGTATGGGAAAACACGCAGTCTCATTGCTTCTTCAACTTCTCGGTTGTAATTGAAAGTGCCACAAACTTCCAGGAAGTTACTGATGTGGGCATTAGGATCTTCAGTTGCATTCCCCCCAAACTGAACTGACTGCTGAATCATTTGAATGCATGTTTTGATGTCTCATGCATTTGCTGGTAAGAGAGGAAGTATAATACAAGAAATGAGTCTGTCAATCACCGGAATGGTTCTGTCTCGAATGGGAATTGGTGGTGCAACGTTCAAAGGTTCAGGTTCCATGTTGACTAAAGCTTCTTGGGCTTCTCGCCTTTCCCTTCTCAACTGTCTGATGGTTCTTTCAATTCCGGGTCAAGCGGTCGGAGTTCAAAGCTTCTGGTTCGTCTCATGAAGTTTCTGAGAACCTGAAACACAAGAAAACAAAAACAATAAGTAAAAAGAAAATTAGATACAAGTAAAGGTATCTAACCACTAAACTAATAGTAAAAGATAAATAAGTCCCCGACAACGGCGCCAAAAACTTGACCGGCGTAAACACACACGTATAACGCAAGCATACGTATCGTTCAAGTAGTATAAAAAGTATCGATCCCACGAGGACTTAATATCTAAACTATTAATTTTATGAAGTCAAATGATTACTAGTATCTAACGGATTGATTGATTGATTTGAAATGGTGACGATTCTAAATTTAAAAGCAAATAAATAAGATTTTCGAAAGTAGGTTTTAATTCAATATTAAAAACTATCTAGGGTTGTGATTTCTTTGCAATATCATTTTAAAGATGAAGTGGTTATCTTATAGTTGGGTAAAATATTGATTTATTAACCTGGAACACTAAATTATGTAAAAGCCTCTTCCGATGGTCAATTACAAAAACCTAGTATAATCCAATTGAACCATATGTCTAAATCAACCAAATTACCTAGATTCATTAAGATTAAGTTCCAATTATGGCTACCCCCGACCGACAGGTATATTCCTATCCTGTAAGGAAATCTATTAAAGGGTTATCTATCCTCAAGGAAGATCGTGGGCTATTGAGTCTGAGGTCTTAAACTTAAAATCCATATGTCTAGTTCATTTTAAGTTTACCTAGTCAATTTAATTAATGGCCAGTTAATTAAAAAGTATTAAGATTAAGACTCAATAAATAAATCTTTATATTACCCAAACTATAATCTAACCCCTTATAAACCGGTGATATTGAAATTCATCACAACCCTAGATACTAACTTAGTTACGACACATAGCTAGGGCTGGTAAAATAAAAGACATAAAATGCTAAAAAGTAATTGCGGTAAAGTAAACACTGAAAAGTAAAAATAAAATAAAATGCTAAGGTAAAAGGAATTACTTTTACTACTATTAATTTAGATATCTCCCATAAAATAATATATAAACTTGTGATAATATTACCAACCGACCAATCTGGCGGTATCCTGATTAAGTCAAATTAAGTCCAACCAGCCATTAAGGCGGTAATATTTGTCCATAAACCAGCCATAAAGGCGGAACCAAAATTAAATTACCAACCGACCAATCTGGCGGTATCCTTGATTAGTCAGGTTTAAACCAGATTAAAATTAAATTATCAACCGACCAATATAGCGGTATCATTTTTAAGTCAAATTTTAAATAGTGAATATATTATTTTTAAGGGAGATTAATCTAAATAGCAATAGTAAAAGAATTACCTTTCACCCTAGCTGGGGAAGTTACCTCCTCATGGTGAATAGTAAAAACTGTAAAAAGTAAAGAAAGTAAATTACTATTATTACTAAACGTAATTAAAATTAATTACAAAACTAAACTTAAAAGAAACTTAGAGAGAGAAGAACTCCATATTTACATCAAATAAATGGGAGGGAATGGTACAACAAAATCTGAAATTTCGAGCTCAATTTATAGGCACGGATAGGCCTCAGGCGTCGCGACGCTGGAACAGTGATTCGTGGCATGCTCTCGGCTTGACACGTGGCGATTCGGATAAGAGGATAAGTTGACAAGTGGCGAGGCGGCTAAGAGCTCAATTATTATGCTGACGTGGCGATGACGTGGCGCTGATGTGGCAAGGCGGCTGAGATCAATTGTCGGCACCGTAGAATTGCGACACGTGTCACAGCGTGATTGGTTGATGATGACGTGGCATGTTGACTCGGTTGACCTACTGACGTGGATGATGACGTGGCAAGCCGCATGTTAGAGTTGACTCGTTGACCGAATGACGTGGCGACACGTAGGATGACACGTGGCACACGTGGAAATAGTAATTGTCGGCAACGTAGAATGATGACACGTGGCACAGCGCACGTTAGCAGATCAGCTGTGATGGTGACACGTGGCATGGCACATGTTAGCAAAGTCAAACTTCTCAAATTTTGACCCGTTTGACCCGGCGCACGTTAGCAGCTCTGGTGCACGTTAGGCGTCGCGACGCGCCAAAATTATCGAAATGCCCTTTTTGCCAATTTTTCCTGTTTTGCTCCAAATCACCTCCAGAATGACCTGAAACTTTATTTATCTACAAAATAACACAAAACACATCAAAATATTCACAAGACTCAAGAAACTATACAAAATATTAGGTTAAGTGAGTGGGAAGTAGTGATATAAATACCACTCATCAATGACTTCTGTGAAGATTCTCTGGGAATCTCTCGAGAAGAAATACAAAATCGAGGATGCTGGACAAAAGAAATTTGTCATGGGTAGGTTCCTGGACTACAAGATGGTAGATTCAAGGACGGTGATATCTCAGTTGGGTGAACTGCAGTTGATCATTCATGAAATACTGGATGAGGGAATGAAACTCTGTGAGATGTTTCAAGTTGCCGCCATAATTGAAAAGTTGCCTCCATCATGGAAGGACTTCAGGAACTATCTGAAACACAAAAAGAAGCATATGAGCTTTGAATACCTTAGTGTTCGATTGAGAATCGAGGAGGACAACATGATATCCGAGAAGGCCAGCTACAAGACTATGGAGTTTAAGGCCAACATCATTAAGGGTGTAAAGAGTAGCAAGAAGAGAAAGAACAGTGGAGCTGATTCTTCGAACAAGAAGTTCAAGGGGAAATGCTACAACTGTGGAAATAGCGGCCATATGTCAAAGGACTGCAGAAACAAGAAGCCTCAGGACAAGGGCAAGAAAAAGAAAAATGAGTCACATATCACTGAAGGTGAGCAGCTGACTGATGAGATCTCAGAGATTGAACTATCAGCAGTGGTAACTGAAGCCAACATATTTAAGAATCCCTGAGAATGATGGGTAGACACTGGGGCTACTCGTCATATATGTGCAGATAGTAAGATGTTTTCCATGTATCAGAAGGTCGACGGCGGCGATCATCTGACAATGGGAAACTCGTCTACCTCTTAGGTGGTTGGAAAATGCACAGTGGTTCCGAAGATGACATCCAGAAAGGATCTAACATTGAAGAATGTACTGCATGTTCCAAATATTCGGAAGAAATTGGTCTCGGGATCTCTCCTTAGTAAGGCTGATTTTAAGCTTGTGTTTATTTCTGATAAGTTTGTAATGACTAAGAATGATATGTATGTATGAAAAAGATACCTAACTGAGGGCCTTTTCAAGCTAAATGTAATGACTGTCAATCGTGCTATTAATAAAGCTAGTACTTCTACTTATATTATTGAGTCACAAAATGTATGGCATGAGAGGTTAGAACATGTTAATTATGATACCATGCGTAAATTAATTAACATGGATCTTATACCTAAATTTGCAATTGATAGCCAACATAAGTGTGATGCATGTGTTGAAGCAAAAATGCATAGAACATCATTTCATTCTATAGAACGCAGTTCTGAACCTTTAGAACTTGTACACACTGACGTGTGTGACATGAATATTGCGCAAACACGAGGCGGTAAAAAGTACTTTGTCACTTTTATCGATGATAGTACAATATTCTGTTATGTGTATTTACTGAGGAGCAAAGTTGAAGCTATTGAGAGCTTCATACACTATAAGAAAGAAGTTGAAAATCAACTTGGCAAGAAAATCAAAAGAATCAGGAGTGATAGAGGTGGTGAATATGTTTCACCATTCGGTGAATATTGTTCTGTGCATGGAATTATTCACGAAACCACTGCTCATTATTCTCCTCAACAAAACATGATTGTTGAGCGCAAAAACCGAACGTTGAAGGAAATGATGAACGCTATGTTGACGAGTTCGGGTTTACCCCAGAAGTTGTAGGGGGAAGCCTTGCTTTCCACGAACTACGTTCCTAACAAGCTTCCTCACAGAAGATTGAACAATACACCATATGAGTTGTGGAAAGGTTTCGTACCTTCCTACAAATACCTAAAAGTGTGGGGGTGTCTTGCCAAAGTAATGGTTCCTAAACCTAATAAGGTTAGAATATGACCCAAAACTATTGATTATATATTCATTGGATATGCTCACAACAGTAGTGCGTATCGATTCTTGGTACACAAGTCTGAGATTCCTGACATCAATCCGAATATGATAATTGAGTCAATGAATGTGATATTTTTTGAAGAGACGTTTCCTTGTAAGGAAAGACGAAGAACAGAGTCTCTCAAAAGAATAGTTGATACTGTCAAAGACAGTGATCAGGTTGACCAAGAATCAGATCAACGTGTAAATATTGAGATAATCGAGCCTAGACGTAGCAAAAGAGCTAGAACGTCTAAGTCGTATGGTCCCGATTTTCTGACATACTTGTTAGAAAATGAGCCTCAAGGCTATAAAGAAGCTATGTCGTCTCTAGAGGCACCTCTGTGGAAAGAGGTGATTAACAGTGAGATTGATTCAATCCTATAAAACCATACTTGGGAGTTGGTTGATCTTCCTCCAGGTTTTAAGCCGATGGGCTACAAATGAATATTCAAACGGAATGTGAAAATGGATGGATCAAAAGATAAGTACAAGACAAGACTTGTCATAAAAGGTTATAGACAAAATGAATGCCTTGATTACTTTGACACCTATTCACTAGTGACTCGTAGCACGTCGATAAGAATACTCATAGCCATAGCAGCTATATTTGGTCTTGACATACATCAAATGGATGTAAAGACGTCATTCTTGAACGGTGAATTGGATGAAGAGATTTACATGGAACAACCAGAATGGTTTAATGTTCCTAGACAAGAACAGAAGGTGTGTAAACTTGAAAAATCCTTGTACGGATTAAAACAAACAACTAAACAATGTCATGAGAAATTTGACAAAGAGATGTTGTCAAGTGGGTTCAAAACCAATGAGTGTGATAAGTGTGTGCACCAAATCAACTCAAAAAATGATATGTCATTGTGTGTCTTTATGTAGATGATATGCTGATAATTGGTAGTAATCATAAAATGATTCAGTTTAAAGATTTGAGAGTAGCTGATGTGATCCTAGGAATTAAGATTTCTAGGACATCATACGAATATATATAATCCCAGACTCATTATATTGAGAAGATACCTGATAAATATATCAAAGGATATCTAAATGTGGCTAGAACCCATGTGGATCTAACTCTTTATCTATCAAAGAATACTGGCTCAAGGGTATCGCAATTAGAGTATTCGAGAATCATCGGAAGTCTGATGTATCTCACGAATTGTACACGACCTGATATCGCTCAAGCTGTGAACAGGCTTAGCAGATATACGAATAATCCAGGATATAACCACTGGAGAGCCATAGTAAGAGTTTTGAGGTATATTAGAGAAACTTCAAAATATGGCCTATATTACGAGAGATATCATGTTGTACTAGAGGGATACAACGATGCTAACTGGATATCTGATACGGTGGATTCCAAATATACGAGTGGATTTGTTTTCACACTTGGTAATGCAGCCGTGTCATGGAAATCCTCGAGGCAAACATGTATTGCCCGATCTACTATAGAATCAAAGTTCATAGCGTTAGAAAAAACAGCGGAAGAAGCAAAATGGCTTAGAAACTTCCTGGAGGATATTCCTAGTTGGCCCAAACTGGTGCCAGCGATTAGCATACATTGTGATAGCCAATCGGCTATTGGGAGAGCCCAAAATACAATGTATAATGGTAAGTCTCGACACATACGTCGGAGACATAATACCATACGTCAACTGCTCTCAAGTGGCATAATAACGATCGATTATGTTAAGTCGAAGGAAAACCTAGCGGATCCACTAACTAAAGGTATACATCGAGAGCAAGTTGAGAAGTCATCGAGGGGAATGGGCTTGAAGCCTATAAATTAAGAGTTGTCACTGTGGAAACCCAACATAGCTGACTGGAGATCCCAAGATCTAGGTTCAAAATGGACAACTGAAACTTTGTGCAATTCAAAACAAGCACTGAGGAGTTTTGTACTCTTTCTTATTCCGATAATGACGCTGAGTGTTATCTGTCATTGGTTAGGATAAGCTAAGGCTTTTAATGATCACTATATTAGGAGATGAGTCCTAATGGGGGTAAAGACAGATTACCTCTTGATAGTAGATCACCTATTTCAAGTAAGAAGTGAGGCAGCTTCCATGGGAACTTTTAAAGGTGAGTTAGCCTAAAGTACTTGATGAATCCAGGACCGTTGTTCAGGGCCAAAATGAACACACCGTAGAACGGGAAAATGGTCGAATCAAAGCTGTGTGTTGGCAATTGTCTTGGTTTACACCAACGGCAGAACAGTTCAAGACTATGGGTCACTAGTTTGCCAAGTAAATCCGATTGTCATTCACTAGGAAAGGTTCAAGGCGAAAGCTATCTATTTCGATGCAGCTTTAGTTCATGGTAATTCTCTCAAGTGTCTACATGAATATTTGAAGAACTGTGGGGGATTATTGGAGATTCTTCTAATATTCATTAAGGATATTTATGTCTTTTGAATGCAATAGGTGTATGAGAGGGGTACAACCCTTTGGAGGGTTGCACCCCAACCCAAGGGGTGCCCTGTTGGCACCCCTTCATACCTTATAAAAGAGGCAATCATATCCAGAAAGAGAAATAACAAAAATCCGAATTTGAGTCACTGTTTTTCTTTTGTTTTGAGAGAGAATTCCACAAATTTCCTAGTTCATATACTTGTCAAGGAGTGCTCATTGGACAAGAAGCAACTAAGTTATCCTGAGAGAACATCGGCCAATTCGAATCCGTGAAGCACCTGTGACGGAGGCTAATAAGTTCTTAAGGACAAAGAGATCTCAACTTGGACATCATTAATCAGGTTTTTATGGTTCTCAAGTTTCTAGGGTTTTGCATGTCATATAGATCTAGTTTTCTAGTTTGATTTGTTTGAAGCATGTTAGTTTGTTGTTTAATGACACTATTTGGACCATAATTAACAAAGGCAAAAGATTTTTTTTTTTCTTGTTAGTGATTTGTTTTATAGGATCATTAATCTGTACCTTTTTAATTATTTGGGGACTACGTAAATAGTAGAGATTGTACAATGTTTTTTTTGCATGTCGGTATCGAGATTGCATTAGGGGTGTGCGCGGGTTGGATTGGGCGGGTAAAGGCCAATATTTATATCCAATCCGTCACTAGCGGGTTGGGAAAATTTCAATCCGCCACCAACCCACCAAAGTCTAAATCCGGCGAATTGGTTACAAATTTTGGCGGTTTCAACTCAGCGAGTTAGGCGGGTTGACATTAACAATTATTTTTTTAATTATCACAAACTACAATTTGTTATTGATAATATCAAAATATAACTAATGCACAAAAAAAAACTAAAGGTAGATTTCATTGAATAATCTCAATTCCAACACAAACATAGAGTCAATGAAAAAGAGATATATCATCTATAGCAAAAGTAGGCTTTGCCTTATAATTTTTTGAAGGCCGGTTTTGTTTAGGGAATTGATGATTGATTAGTTGTAAAAATTTATTATGTGAATTGATTAACTTTAAATACTTAACAATTTCAACTAATATATTTTTTTTTTATGTATGTAAAATTATTAATTAAGCGGGTGGGTCAGGTTATAGCGGGTTGGCAATTTTTCAAACCGTAACCTAATCCAATCCGCAATTTTGGGGATCTAACCCACCCAACCCAAACCACCTAACTTAATGACCCGCACATGGCGGGCGGGTCGGTTGCGAATTGGACGGGTCGGCGGGTTAAGCGAATATTTTACACACCACTTGATTGCATGCATGTGATGGAATTACCCCACAAGTTAGCTACCCACCAGAAAACATGCAGCGCAGTTCATGCTCATAACTCTTCCCTGCCAATAGAGTTAACATCATGCAGGCCCTATGCTTGATGTTGCCTATCTTTCATTTCATTGTTGTTTTCTAAAAATGATAAGGACACAATATTAAACAAGAATAATTAAATTATCATCAAAATGATTTTTCAGACTTAGGAAAGAGATTCGGGATGAGGGCCCTTCATTCCAAGAGGGCAAAAACCAAAATCAAGCTTAGTAGTTAGGGCAAAGTACTGGCATGTTGTTATTGCTGGCCAGACTGATAAAGTCACAAAGAATTTGATGTTTTTATGGTAAATAAAAATAAAATAAATGCCAAACCGAAGTCATTTTGATGGTGATTTTATTTTTATTTAGTTTCCATTTAATCTTTATATCAATGATGTTTTATTAATTGTCTTTCATTCTATTAATTGATTTCCTTGGCTCATAGTAAGAAAATGTATCATATTATTATTATTTTTTAAAATATAAATGATGTCATGAACACAACATACTGCAAGAAAATGATTTTTAGCGTGGTCGAAGGTCGACTCTGAAAAATAAAAAATCAATACTAAAAGTTTTGGCGTCGAAATATGGCGACGCAGAAATCAAAATTTTTTTCATTTAGTGTCACCCATAAAATTATTTAAAAAATAAAATATTATTTTAAATTATATAATTATCAATAATAAACTACTACTACTAATAAAACTAAATTGATATTCAAGCTTCTACCAAATCATATACTATATGGATATTATTATAGAAATAAGAGACCTGAGTTGAAAGACCTGAGAAAAGAAATGGATGTGAATGCTTTAATGGATAAACGTGGATTAGAGAGACATGATTATAAATTAATAAAAGAAAATAAGGGTAGTACATATTGATGAAAAGATGAGAGACACAATTTATGTGATTTGGGCATGTTCTAGTGAGAAAATGAAAATAAATGACAGTGTTGTCATATGTCAGGCGAAGACGAATAAAATCTAAGCTGATATAGAAAGTAAGCACAAAGAGAAACTTATATGTTATTAAGTTTAATGAGATAATGATTTAGGATAGAATATAATAAGATTGAAAAATTGGTCATATAATCTATATGTATATATTATATGCAGTAGTTTTCTGATTTAATTATTGAAGACTTGGTGCAGCAATGGGGCCGGCCATGGGTAGAGCTTCCTAACCGGACCCCAACTAGAATGAAAGTTGATTGACAATCTACATAGTACATACTCTATTTTATAATAAATAAAGATGAGGGCTTATCTTCCCACCCCCTTACACATTTTACTTTTTTTGTCTCCCCTGTAATTCCCTATTTACCCTTTTCCTTTTACCAAAATTCCATTTTCAACTTTCAAATAAACTATATAAATCTAATTTTATTTATTTATTGATATATACATACATATATATACATATATATATATATATATATAAAACATATTTTTTGATAAATTAAAAAAAAAAAAAGATGAGAAGGGCGCCCTTCTTCCTTCCTCTTTTTTTTTTCTTTTAAAAAATTTTTCAAAAAATATATTTTATAATTTAATTTTATTTGGTTAAATTAAAAATATTAATATATAAATAGTATTAATATTAATTTTCAAAAAAAAAAAAAATTATATTGTTTAAATTATATTTTTTTTATACATAAGTAGTATTAATTAAATTAAAATGAATCAAAAAAAAATAAATGAATAGATAAAAAATCTGTAATATTATTAACAAAAATATATTAATTATTAATAAAATGTTATAACTAGTATATAATTATTTTTAAATTAATATATATAAATATATATATTTTATAATGTGTAACTTTTCAAATATTAAAAAAAAAAGTCATTACAAATATTGATAAGGATTGTTTAATAAATATTACAAATTTCAGATTTATTATTATTTATTTTGTGTTTATTTATTCATTTAATTTTTGTGATTCTTTTTTAATTTATTTAACACTACTTATACATTATAAAAATGTTTTCATGTATATTAGAAAAATCAAAAAATCAAAAAAATTTATTTTATGAATTAATCTAATCTATGTTTATTTTATGAATTAATTTTACTAACAAAAATCAAAAAATTATAAAATATTTCTTATAGATTTGAAATAATTAAAAAATAATAATATAAAAAAATTATAAAAAAAAAAAAGTTCGTCCCCTGGACGATCATATCGTCCAAAGGGATCTTGGACGATATGATCGTCCAGGCCCAAGGGGGTCCCCCTTGGGGACGATCCTTACTTCCTCTTTTTTTTTTTTCGAAAATAAAAAAATTTATATTGTTTAAATTAGTATTAATTAAATTAAAATGAATCAAAAAAATAAATGAATAGATAAAAAATTTGTAATATTTATTAACAGAAATAAAAAAAAAATTATAAAATAAAAAAATAATTAAAAAATTAATATATATAAATTGTGTAATGTGTAAATTTTCAAAAATTTTAAAAAAAAAAAAAAGTCATTGCAAATATTGATAAGGATATTTTAGTAAATAAACAAGGAGACAAGGGGGAGGGGGCTGTCAGTTGGCAGGGAGGGGAAGATCAATTTTCAATAAAGATATAGTAACAGTCAAATCAAAGGGCTCAAAGACTGAGACTTGTGTATTTTTTAAAGACCAGTTAGGTTTTGTTTGGTAGTTGGCAGATTCATTTGCATTTAAAAACTTTCCTACCTATCTCTGCTCAATTACTTTAATAATGCTACCTTGCTGTTTTATGATTTCATGTTGTATATGTGGTTCTTGTGATAACATCATTTTAAATCATGTTCACTCACTTTTTACTTAAAATTTTGTAAAACTTAATTAATTATTAGCACACAACAATATTTTTATACCTTCAAGTTTTATAAAAATTATTCGTCATCTTTTTATTAATAAAAAATGACAATTTTTATAATAATCATCATTTTATTATTATTATTATTAATGATACTTAGGAGCATTACACACATATATATATAAATAATTTTTATTACATTCTATAATAATAAACATATCATAGTCTAGCTTGGTGGTAACTATATTTATTATCAACAACAACAACCATGATAATTAATGATATTTAGGTACATTACAAATACATATATAAATTTCAAGTTCCTAAGGGATGTGGTTTGGTGGTGTAGGGCTCATGATTTGATCTTGAGGTATTGAGTTCGAATCTAATGAATGCGTTTCTTACAAGAATCTGGGACAACAAAGGGTTTTACCTGCTCCACTAAGCTCGGAAATGGTGGTTTGGTGGTTGGGTTTTATGTGTGTGTGTGTGTATATTGTTGGGGCAGTTGTGGAACCCCTATGGTCGGATCGGTGCCTCGGGCAGCGGAAATGGGTCTAACCCATGTATATCAAATATGGGTGTAATTTTAAATTATTTAATGAAATACTATATTCCAATACGAGTGTATAGGAAAAAACACTGAATCGGAATCCTAAAACTCCCGAACGAACAAAAATAAAATTGTCGTGCGGGTACGCAATTATTTTTTTTATTTCAATTCCTTTCTCCTTTAGCTCACTTTCCAGTGAGCTGAAAGGATTGAGGTATTTTACCATAATCTCTTCCGGTTATTCCTAAACACTTCAAAAATACCCAAAATTAATTTTTAATTTCAAAACCAACATTAACATATGTTATATAATAAAAATCAAAATTTTCAAAATATCAAATATTTTTACAAAAACATAAATTTATTCTAAATAAGAACTTGCGTAATTTTGAATCCAATACACAAACCAAATTAGAATCCCAATAAGAAATATCTCGTGAACAATTTTAGGTCAACCAAAGGTGGTCAAGTGATTCTAGAATGGTATCCATAGCTCTAAACTTTAATCTAGAGTTCCAAACTCTTATTAATTGTTTCATGTCCAACATAAACATATTTGACCTAATTACAAGCATGTTGTATTTATAGTTCTAAAGTATTCTAATACAATTGATTAGCCTTATTTCAACATTAAGCTATGTGATCATGCATCTAATACACAAATGAACATAGCTTAGGAGAAGATTAAACGTTACCTAGTAAGCTTGATGCAAGATCCAATCTACTTCTCCTTTGTTGAAATTGTTGGAGAACCTCCGAGGTGTGAAAGCTTGACTCTAAGATCCAATATTTTTTTCAATGCTAGCAAGCTTCACTTCAAGATCTAATCTTGATTTCTCCTAGATGAAATGTTGTAGAGATCTCACAATCTTCTCTAAACACTTCTCTAACTTATGCTAATCTCTCTAACAATTTGCTTATATTTTTTTACTTGTAATTAAAATCTTCCTAAAGCTTGTTATTTATAGCAAAACTTAGACAATTTTTAATTAATAAAAGTTGTAATCAACTTTTAAGTGGGCTTAATCTAATTTGTCCAAATATGTATAATTATGTGTGACTAATCTCCATTATCTCCCACTTTGATTTAATCCAATTAAATCAAGCCAAGGATTAGGAAATGGATTAATTAAATGTTTGACACTTTGATTTAATCCAATTAAATCAAGCCATGGATTATGAAATGAATTAGTTAAATGTTTGCCACATTGATTTAATCCAAATAAATCAAGCCAAAACCACATATTATTACATACTTACAATTACCATAATATCCTCAAATGGTAGAGATAATTATTATTTTACAATTAAGCCCTTGTGTAATTATTGAATTAATCCAATTAATCCAATTAGGTCAAAATAAATAATCAATGTTATCCAATAACACTTGATTATCTTAATTGATAATTATAATATCGAATATTATCTTTTATAAAAAATAATCGGCTACCCAAGTACTCAACGAGTACACTTCATATTGGGACTCTCTAAGATCAGACACGTTCTTCATATAAGTCTAGCTAATATGTACGCAATTCGGCCACCTGTGAATTCGTGAAGAATACGAACGACCTTTCTGAACTATACAAGTCGAGGTCATCACATATGTTTAACAATCCCTTCATCGTAGGCTATCCGAGTTGTGCTCAGGAAACATAGAATACACCGTCAAGTTTCCAAGTCGTACATCTCATGTCGACATGTCCACGATTCTTTACAACTGATGCGATCCACCCCATGTGATCGGTTTTGGCAAAAGTCTTTAAGAATCGTGACTTACTCACATGGATACCTAAACCAATTATGGTACATATACGGGCCGACATATCTTATCTTGCTTCGCACTTGATTACTGAGTGCATCGGTCCACACCCAACGAACATCTAGAGGCCAGATCATGAAAGGTTTCAGACATACATGACATCAAAGTGTGGAGGATATCACACAAAATCAATGATATCCTATAGTCAAAGGATTACATATGTTACTCGACTCGAGGAGATTCCTATTGATAGTGGTGTGTACTTTCAACTATTTAGGAATCATCTATGAGTCATTTCGTATTCGCTCCAATAAATACCCACATGTCTATACGAGTTTCTAAACTTATTGTACATCGCGTTAAACCATTGGAACTCCAATTCCAATATACTGTTGGGGTTGGTGCTCAGAGCGCCAATCCGGACCGTATTTATGTCTGATTCATGAATACGAACATCCCCTTATTCCATAATATTACTTATTTATGGTTACACCTCTTGTTCTTATATACGTATTCGATCTAATTACTATTAGATTGAAACTAAATGTGGTTTAGTGATATGTATATATTAGACAAAGGCCCAATAATATATAATGCAGTACACAGTTACAAAGTTAGTTTGTAATTGACATTGGGAAATGTCACTGTTATATGTATATTATCAAACATAGTTCCTGGTCAAGATTTGCTAACACGGGTCGGTTAGTCAAATCCGTTGAGACCAGTACATGTCGTATATCGAGACTTGGTCCGATGGTTTATCCCAATGAACCATGAGTCTATGGAGACTCGTATAAACTTGTAGGTGTTTATAGTGGATAAACATTGAACGGCTCACCGAAGATTCTTAATGGATGATACACCAACGTCAATAAGAATCTTCTCGGGTTGAGTAGCATAGTGGTCTTTCGACTTGAGACACCACTGTGGATGTGTGAGATATCATCCACACTTAGATGGCAGTCACGTCACTGATCTATTTAGATCAGACCTCCGCCTGTTCGTTGGGTATGGACCGATCCTCAGGATATCCTGTGTGTGTCAAGATAGGATCTGTCAGTTTTGTGTACAGAGCATAGGTAGTCCATATATAATTAGCAGTCTGTTAAATATGTGGCCACAGTATACTTCGGAAGTAAGTTCCGAATGTTATTTAGAGATTGCTAATAGATACGTCGACGGGATAATACCTATAGAGATTTGACGTTTACATCTATATCTCTGGGATTATCCGGATACCTGTGACGGAAGGATTATACGTATGCAATGACCTCGACCTGTATGATTCAGCTAGTTTATCCGTGATCGTCATAATCTACGGGTGAATCGATTATGGACACGAAATTGGATTTCGTGACGGATATACCTGAATCTATAGAGTCTCAATAATGAAATATACTCGTAGAGCACTAGAGCAACATTAATAAATAATATTTATTATTTATTAAGTCGTTTAAAGGTTAAACGCAAGATACATGCTAAAGAGACCCCGATAGTCATTTAGTTAATTATTGTGTATTTACATTTAATACTTGATTAATTTAAATACACATTAATTAATAGTCAAATTGAGATATTTGACTAATATCCTAAATAAATATATGTATTTGATATTTAATGTAAATATTATACATATATTTAATATATTTGTATTTGATTAATTAATTAATTATTTAATTGTTAAATGATTAAATTAATTAAAATATAAATATCTTAACTTATGATATTTGAATTAAATGGCATGGTTGCCTTTGTTGACCAAGTGATAAATATCTAATAAAGTATTTTTTAGATATTTAATCAAGTTGATCAAATTTTTGTTAAATGAATTTGAAATGAAATTTTGGTATATATGTATACATAATTTCGGCCAAGACCCTTAATTAAATATAATGGTTATATTTTTGAGTTGCAATTGTTGACTTACTTTATTCATTAAATTGTTTGATGATTAAAGTTGCAAGTTGATAAGCAAAATTAAATGAAATAAAATATCATGATATTTTGTATATTTCTCCACCAATTTCGGCCAAGGCTTATTTTGGAGGAGGTATATATTGTTTCATTTCATTTTAGGGTTTAAGGAGTTCATTTGATACCAAAATAAACATAAAAGAAGTTGAGAGAAAAGCTTGAAGCCTAAAGGAAGATGGCTTGGAAAATTATGATTTTGTAAGTTATCTTTCAAAGTCTTCAACATGAAAATTGTTTCTAACATGCTTAGCATCATTTTGTGTTGCTTTGTTGTTGTCTCTCTTCTTATAGTTTGTGTTTTATTTGGTTTTGAACTTTGATGAAAGTGTTGAGCATGTATAATGGAGAAAGCTTGTGACTAGTGTAGTTATAAGTATTCTTTTATGGTTTTGGAAACCTTGTTGCTAATCTAGAGTTATTGACCCACTCTTAGATGACCTAGATTTGATCTTGAGTTGTTTCATTGTGTTGAGACTTTGATTGGATGGAAGAAACATGATTGAAGTATTGGATTAACCAATTTGGTCTAATTTGTCCAATTTGAAGAAATTGAAAAATTAGGGTTCATGACCAATTCCAAATTTTGGGCTTTTCATATATGTTGTGTATTTGGATGTGTATATGATGCATATAAAGTTTCATGTTCATTGGATTACATCTTGATGTGTTTTGATGCATGAAATGACAAAGTGCACACTTTGGCACCAAAGTGGTGCATTCGGCCAAATGACTAAATTTGGGGATTTATGTTGCTTTTTCTGTTTTGATGTTTTGAACATGCTAATTTCATCTTAGAAATGATTTAGAATCATTCAAAATTTATTTGATCAATTTCGGACTAAAATGGACTAAATACCAAGTGTAAGAGCAATTCGGTAAATTCACTTAATATGATTTATTTGAATTTTATTTCGGACTAAAATGGACTAAATACCAACGACTAGGAATATTTACTTTAAGAATAGTTTACATCTAGTGTCAAGACTATTCTAAGGTCGATGTCATTCTTAGCATATTTATACATCAATTTATTACGCGTAATGACAATACCATTATAAGGTATGAAATGAAAATGTAGTTATTTTATTAATAAATATAAAATGTACAAATTAGATTGACACTCCAAGCACCAACTCCATCAAAGTCTCAATTGCTTAGTGCCAATCTGGATGGTACCGTATTCCCATCTCCTCAACATGTTTATCGAATAATTTAGGAGGTAAGGCCTTTGTAAGCGGATCTGCTATGTTGTCTTGTCCTTGAACCTTCACGACCACTATATCTTTTCGTTCAATAATCTATCTAATTACGTGGTTTTTTTTTTCCACGTGTTTAGACTTGAAATGCGCCATTGGCTCCTTAGTCTGCGCGATGGCTCTGTTATTATCACAGTATAACGGAATCGAATCCACAATACTAGGCACAATGCCAAGTTCTATGATAAATTTTCTAATCCAAACAGCTTCTTTAGCAGCTTCTGAAGCCGCTATAAATTCCGCCTCAGTGGTGGAATCAGCTGTTGATCCTTGCTTTGAACAACATCAACTAATTGTACCACCGTTAAGGGTAAATATGTATCATGATGTAGATTTTATATTCTATGGATCTCTCTGGAAGTAGGAGTCTGTATAACCCTTAACTTGTAGTTCATTTTCTCCATATATCAGAAACTTATCCTTGGAGGCTTTAAGATATTTTAGGATATGTTTCACAGCTGTCCAATGATCATTACCTGGATCAGATTGATATCGACTGGTCACACTGGCACCGAAACTGATGTCAGGTCTAGTACATAACATAGCATACATTATGTTTCCAATGTAAGAAACATATGGCAAGTTAGACATCCTAACTCTCTCTTCCTCAGTTTGAGGTGCCATTTTCTTCAAAAGATGTATGCCGTATCAGAAAGGTACATTTGTTGCCTTGCAGTTGGTAAAACTGTACCTTTCTAACATCTTGTCTACGTGCGTCGATTGTGACAACCCTATAAGCTTCCTAACTCTATCTCGGTAGAACCTTATACCTAGTATATTAGAAGCTTCACCCATATCTTTCATGGAGAAGTTCTTGCAAAGGTAGGCTTTCACACTTTACATCATCATTATATCATTTCCTATGATAAAGATGTCATCTACATACAAGCCTATGAAAACTATCATGCTCCCACTAACTTTATTATAACCACATGGTTCTTCCTCGTTTTTGATGAATCCAGATAATCTAATTATCTCATCAAAATGACGATTCCAGCTTCGGGATGTCTGTTTAAGTCCATAAATAGACTTTTGGAGCTTACAAACCAAGTTTGAAGTATCACTGGATATGAAACCCTGTGGTTGTTCCATATAGACATCCTCTTCAAGGAATTCATTTAGGAAATCGGCTTTCACATTGCCATATCTCATAGTCGTGATATGCAGCAATGGCTAAATGAATTCTAATGGATTTTAGCATGGCTACTGGTGAAAAAGTTTCCTCATAGTCAATCTCAGGACGTTGAGTGTAACATTTCGCTACCAGTCGGGCCTTAAAGGTTTCCACATTTTCATCAGGCCCTCGCTTCCTTTTGTAAACCCATTTACAACCAATAATTTTAACTCCTTCAGGAAGTTCAACTAAGTCCCATACTTGATTGGCATGCATTGAATCCATTTCAGATTCATGGCTTCCTATCATTTTCCCGAATCGATATCTAATATCGCTTTCTTATACGTAGTCGGATCAGTTTCCTCCAAGAGGAGAACATCAAGGCTCACATCAAATGTTAAAAATAGTCTCTCAGAAGGCCTTGATATTCTATTCGACTTACGTAGAACCTGTGTTGTAGATCCTTAATCTAATTAGATCTCTGGTTCTATCTCTGGTTCCTTAATGTTGGGATCAAACTCATCAAGTTTAACCTCTCTACAATTCTCAATTTCTCTTAAAAATTACTTTTCAAGAAAAGTTGCAAAGCGAACAACAAATACATTTCGTTGCTCGGAATTGTAGAATTGATATCCCATGGAGTTATCAGGATATCCAACGAACCTACATTTATACCCTCTGGGTGCTAGTTTATCCCGCTGCGTAAATTTTAATGTATGCAGGACAACCCCAAATCTTTAAATGTCTAAGACTTGGATTTTTACCGAACTATATCTGATAAGGGGTCATAGAAACAACTTTCGATGGAACCCTATTAAGTATGTAGGCAGCAATTTATAAAGCGTAACCCCAAAGGTAATAAGGAATATCTGTATAGCTCATCATTGTTCGCACCATATCCAATAAAGTACGATTTCTTCGCTCAGACACTCCATTGTGTTGAGGTGTTCCTGATGGGCTATATTGGGTGAGAATTCCATTTTCCCTTAAATAATTTCTGAATTCTCCACTCATGTATTCACCTCATTGATCTGATCTAAAAGGCACTTGATGAATTTACTGGTTTATTTTTCTACTTCGTTTCGAAATATTTTGAACTTGTCAAATATTTCCGACTTATGTTTCATCAGATAGACATATCCATATCTAGACTTGTCATCTGTGAAAGTCACAAAGTACGTTGAACTATCATGAGTGGCATGATTTAATGGACCACACACATCATTGTGTATTAGCTCCTGTAAATCTCCAGCACGGTGTCCAACAGCTTGAAATGCGGCCTTCATCATATTTCCTTGGATACATGACTCACAAATCAGATAAGGATCTAAGGTAAGATATTCATTCAAACCATCCTTTACCAATTTGGATAGACTTCTAACACCTATGTGGCCCAATCTCATATGCCATAATTCAGGATTATTTAGTTCAGACTTACTATTTGTATTTTTCTCTATATTAAAGATATATCTACATGTTTCCAAAACAAAGTGACCGTTTGATAAAGAACATTCACATTTCAATAAATTTTCTTTATCATACAAACATAAAGTTTCATCCTTAATGTTTATTTTATATTCCTCTTTATCTGATATTGGCAGCGATATTATTTGTCTCATAAGTGAGGGAACATAATAACAGTCATGCAAATCTAATTTACATCCATTTGGGAGATCTAGAACAACTGTTCATATGGTCTTGACATCCAATGTCTCGCCATTGCCAACTCTAAGCTAGATCTCCCCTTTATTCAGCATTCTTTTAACCCTCATTTCATGCAGGGAATTGCAAATATGAGTAGGACTGCCAGTGTCTAACACTCATCCATTATTTGCATCTAAGGCTAATGAGATGACAATAATTGAAAAAATACAAAGTGTACCTGAGGGTCCTGCTTTAAGCTCTGGACAGTCATTCTTCCAGTGTCCGGACTTCTTGCATTGTAGACATTGATCACGAGCTACTTTCAATTTTACGCCTTTGTGCTTCTTCGAGTTTTTCTTTTATATCTTCTTCTTCCCATCTCTTTTTTCTTTGACTTCCCATAAGTCTTTGAAGAGCCAGCTCCACCATAGATATACAATGTGGGGTTGCCTTTTCTTCAAATTTTGCTCCGCCATGTGTAGCATGTTATGGAGTTCTTCGTATGTGGCTTGCATCAAATGCATATGGAAATTCAATACAAAGCCATCATAAGAACCAGATAAAGAAGACATAATCAAATTACGGCCCAGCCGTTCAACAAACACAATATCATGTCGTTCCAGATATTGAATCTGCTCTATCATGTTCAAAACATGAGTACTGACAGCTCCTCCCTCATTGAGTTCAACACGGAATAATTCCTTAGACCTTCGATAAAGTTTCATCTCTTGATTTGCCTCGAACAACTCCTTGAGTGTTCGCATGATGCTCCAAGTATCCGATACTTTAATGTACTGTCTCAGCAAATGTGGAACCATTGATCCTAAGATGTAGGATTTCACCTTTAAGTTATCATTTTTCCATCTATCAAAAGTTTCTTGCTCTTCTGGAGTGGAGTCATGATCGATATCAACATGCAGTGGATTGATCGTGACATAAGTCAATTTTTCATACTCCAAGACAAGACATATGTTCATTTCCCATTCTAAATAGTTCTCGGCTCATTTTAGCTTATAGGAATCCAAAAGTTTCATCAATGGATTAGTGGCAGATATCTACAAGATAAAATTTTGGAGTAGTAGCAGAATAATTTTCATTTCAAAAGTGATAATACTAATTGATTAAGGAATTTTAAATCTGTTAGTGCCTTCTCACTACTTTACGTAATTCCGTAATCTCCCTTAACAGAAAAAATAGAAATTTGACTATCAAAATTTCATAGCGGGAAGTGAATCCCATGACATTTACTTCAGCCTCACACTAATGACGATATTGGATATAAGGAGTAAAAACTCATTCATCTCCATATTGACAAGACGAACCATCCAATAATGCTCTAACATTATTAATATTATTACTTAAATAAACTATATTTCACTTTCTTTTGTAATGACTTTTCTCAACTATATTTGTTATATTATATTTTTTACACGTATCCATTCCATTTCTTGTATTTCATAACTTGCTCCGAATGCTTCCCTGCAAACAATCACTCGCGGCCCGGCCAATCCGAGCTGAGAATATGATCTTGCGGTGAGACGAAACCCGCCTCAAAGCTGGAAAAAACACTAGGCTTTGAGGGAGTGTTACGTTCCCAGTCCAACAAGACAGACTCGGTGGGACATAACCCGACCCCGAGCTGAGAGAAACACTTGGCTCTGGGGGGAAATATTACGTCCCCAGTCCAAAAGACAAACTCGGTGGGACGTAACCCGACCCCGAGCTGAGAGAAACACTTGGCTTTGGGGGAAATATTACGTCCCTAGTCCAAAATACATACTCGGTGGGACGTAACCCGACCCTGAGTTGAGAGAAACATTTGGCTTTGGGGGAAATATTACGTCCCTAGTCCAAAATACATACTCGGTGGGACGTAACCCGACCCTGAGTTGAGAGAAACACTTGGCTCTGGGGGAAATGTTACGTCCCCAGTCCAAAATACATACTCGGTGGGACGTAACCCGACCCCGAGCTGAGAGAAACACTTGGCTTTGGGGGAAATATTACGTCCCCAGTCCAAAAGATAGACTCGGTGGGACGTAACCCGACCCCGAGCTGAGAGAAACACTTGGCTCTGGGGGAAATGTTACGTCCCCAGTCCAAAAGATAGACTCGGTGGGACGTAACCCGACCCCGAGCTGAGAGAAACACTTGGCTCTGGGGGGAAATGTTACGTCCCCAGTCCAAAAGACAAACTCGGTGGGACGTAACCCGACCCTGAGTTGAGAGAAACATTTGGCTTTGGGGGAAATATTACGTCCCCAGTCCAAAATACATACTCGGTGGGACGTAACCCGACCCCGAGCTGAGAGAAACACTTGGCTCTGGGGGAAATGTTACGTCCCCAGTCCAAAAGATAGACTCGGTGGGACGTAACCCGACCCCGAGCTGAGAGAAACAAAAATGGTCTCGGCGAAACGAATCCAGCCCCGAGCCGAATAACCAAGTGGCCTCGGCGGAACGAATCCAGACCCGAGCATTTTACTCAAGTATTGGCCTCGACGAAACGAATCCAGCCCTGAGCCGATTAATCATTGGGACTTATTCGGAAGGAAGTGAATCAACCTTTTAAGCCCTATCGAATTTGGCATGGGTGTCCCCTTGCCAGACCCGCGAAAGAAAAAGACAAAACTTTGGAAAATAAAATCAAAAAATGGGGAGTGACTCGAACCGAAATATTTCGCAAGTGTAAACAACAACACAGATACCTCAAAGCAGCGTTCTGTCCAAGGTCTCTAAAACACAATTTTGAATCTTTCAATTCAGAGTCCCTGCGAACCAGGATTCGGATCGAAGAGCGTTTAGAATGTAATGGCACATTCCTCTATACGTCAGGTCAATATGGAGCCTGTGTTTCGTTCGAGGGCTCCTCCTTACAATGCTGGAGCAAGCATACGCCACGAGGCTGTAATCCTTCCTCGTGTTATGCCTCTTGCAGACTCGAATGACCTAATGGGTAGGGATCAAAGAGTGTCTGAAATATTAAGGGCATGTTCCTCCTTATGTTTGGTAACACTGGAGCAAGCAAACGCCACGAGGGCATAATCCTTCCCCGTGCTATGCTTCTCACGGATCCAAATGACCAAATAGGTATGGATCAAAGAGTGTCCGAAACGTTAAGGGCACGTTCCTCCTTATGTTTGGTAACACTGGAGCAAGCAAACGCCACAAGGGCATAATCCATCATCATGCTATGCTTCTTACGGATCCAAATGACCAAATAGGTATGGATCAAAGAGTGTCTGAAACGTTAAGGGTACGCTTCTCCTTATGTTCGGTAATATTGGAGCAAGCAAACGCCACGATGGCATAATCCTTCTTCGTGCTATGCTTCTCGCAGATCCGTTGGTCAGACAAAACGTATGGGAACACATTCCTCGCAGTCGTATTCCCCAAACCGGCCAGGCCGGCCATCTCACGGGGGCACTCCCTCCTCGCGATTACTATCTCGAAATATCCCTAATAAATGTAAGTCATAAGGTAGTTACGCTCCAGCTTCGGGAGTTCGATACTACTTCAAAGGGTTCACGTACTCCCTCATGTATTTCATCCATTGACGCAGTCCTGATCCTCATAAGTGAAGTGAGTCGGGTCGGATCACTTCTGCCCGGGATTTTTATGGTATCATTTGTGATTGGTATGTCACGAGTTTGGTGTCTTTCCTGATCCAAGACCATCCATTCGCGTCGAGTATATCCCCGAAATATTGAATACGACTTTCAAGTCTAATTTGAAAAAGCGAGTGAAGATTTTCTTAATTGAAAAAAGAAAATTTTATTCATATTCGGGGACATATTGCTATTCCTACAACTCTCTGCGAGACATTTCGAGAGAGGCTTTATTTGAGCTCCTAACCCATGTCGGGTTGTTTTTTTTTTTTAAAAAAGAAATAAAGAAAACTCTATTGGAAGTACTTTTTCAACATCTCGGTGTTCCAAGGCTTCTTTAGCCGTGTGTCGTCCAGCTGTTCCAGAGTATAAGCACCCGGCCTTACAACTTCTATAATTCTATAGGGCCCTTCCCACTTGGCACCTAGCGAACCTTCCTCCGGCTTTTGAGTGTTCAAGGTGAACCTTCGCAATACCAAGTCACCTGGAAGAAAGACACGGGTCCAAACCTTTTTGTTGTAGAAACGGGCCATTCTTTTGCTGATAGATTGCCGCCTTCATAGCCGACTTCTCTCTCTTTTCTTCGATTAGGTCTAGATGACTCCAGATGAGTTCTTTATTATGCCCTTCCTTAAAATGCCGGACCCTGTGGGTAGCCATTCTGATCTCTGCTGGAATAACTGCTTCGCATCCGTATGATAAGGAGAACATATTTTCTCATGTGGAATCCTTATAGGTCGTCCGGTGCGCCCACAACACCTCCGGTAACTCCTCGACCCATAAGCTCTTGCAGGCTCCGAGCCGAGCTTTAAGATTGGATTTAATGGTCTTGTTTGTCGCCTCCACCTGCCTGTTAGACTTGGGATGGGCAGGTGAGGCGAATATTAAGGCGGTCTGGAGGTCTTCACAGAGCTTCCTGAAGCCTTTGCTATCAAACTGTTTTCCATTATTGGTGATGACGGCCTGAGAAATTCCTAACCTGCAGATAATATTCTTCTTCAAGAACTCCGTAGCTTTCTTCTCTGTGATTGTGGATAGGGGTTCGGCTTCGACCCATTTGGTGAAATAATCTATGGCAACAATGGCGTATTTCGCTTGCCCTCGCCCCTTCGGCATTGGTCCGATGATATCCAGGCCCCACTGGGTGAACGGCCAAGGGCTGGACAGGGTGGTCAACTGTTCTGTGGGCAGGTGGTGAATATTGGCATTCTTCTGGCATTCTTCACATTTCCAGGCGACCCTCATACCATCCTAATGCATGGTCGATCAGTAGAACCCTTGCCTTAAAGCTTTAAAGGCAATTGATTGTCCTCTGACGTGACCCCCACAGATTCCCGCATGAATTTCCCTGAGCACATAGTCAGCCTCCTCTTCTGCTAAACATCTCAGAAGGGGTATCATATAGCCCCTTCAGTATAACACCCCTTCGATCAGGGAAAACTTGGTGCTTTTAAATTTCAATTTTCTGGCTTCCTTCTTATCTTCATGTGTCTCCCCGGTCTCCAGATATCTTCTGATTGGTTGCATCCATGAAGATTTTCTTTCCATATCCAATACTTCTACCTCGAGCTCTCCCACGTTTTTTTCTCGGATGCAGATTAGAGGGATTATTCTGGGATTTTCTGCCTTTATCGAAGATGCGAGCCGTGCCAAAGAGTATGCCTCACAGTTGTTTTCCCGACCGACTTGCTTAAAATGCACATTCCCCATTTCCCCATCAACCTTTTCACCTCAGCAAAATAGGCTATCATACTCGGCTCTCTGGCTCGGATTCTCCCTTCAGCTGCTGAACAGCCAGCTGGGAGTCGCTTCTTACAACTACATCGTGGACGCCCATCACCGTGCATAACCTTAAACCGGCTAAAATTGCCTCATACTCTGCTTCATTGTTTGTGGTCTCGAAGGTGAATCTCAAGGCGAATAATACTTCTTCACCTTTACCGTTTTTCAATACGATTCCGGCCCCATTACTTTGTGAGCTGGTAGATCCGTCTACTGACATCTCCTATTTGTCTTCCCCCACGGTCAAAATTTGGGGTTCAATGAATTCAGCAACAAATTCTGCCAAGCCTACCCTTTTACCGCTGCCCTTGGGAGGTAAGATATGTCGTGTTCACTCAACTATACCGACCATTTCATTAACTTGCCCGAGTGTTGGGATTTATGTCCTAGAGCTTCATGTGTTGTAAAACGGAATTGATTATTGTAATAATTATAAACGCATTATTCATTTATCAAAGTTGTTTGATTTAGATTACATATTGTCTAATTGTCTTGTTTACCTTGATTACTTTTGTACCTTTAGACTTAGTGTATGTTTGATACACAAGAGGATTTAAGTCTGAAGTTAGTAATCTAAATTGTCTATAGAGAGCAAACAGAGTGGGTACTTTGTTTGTGGTTTATCTATAGCTGCGGTTCATTCTATACTTGTATGACGACCTTGATCCGGGTTCGTTCATGTGGTGACATGAGAATGGAGGCACCTTGTATGATATGATCATATAGGACTGGACTCAGATAAATATGAATTTCTTTTAATATCTGTTAACCCAAGAAATTCATTTTATCTACTAGATGGTCATATATGGATTAATCTTAATCCTGAATGTACTACGAACTCCTGCATGTTAGGCTGTGTCCTTTGATTTACTATGGTGAGGTTGGTGTAGCAGTCCCGGCCAATAACTACGTATTTTGGGGATATGGTTTGGTATGTTGCTGGGAACGTTTTACACAGATATGGAATTCACTCCTTCTTTCGAGAAGTAGAAAAATATCTCTTTTAAGAGTTGATTCGGGACTTGAATAATTTTGAGCGCTCAACTTTTCTATTACGAATAGAAAGTATTATATTCATAATTTTTATGAATTAATTGTTCATTATAGAATCAATGGTGCTTAAGAGACAAAATATTTAGAAGGGTATAACGGACTTATGACCCGTCTCTATTTATGAGATATTCATGAAGGGCTATATCCATATGTAGTGACTATATCGATGGACACCGAAGGTTGTTCGGCTTATATTTCCATCTACGGTAACAGGAGTTCAACTTCGAGTTTTTAGTGGAATAACGCGGAGTTAATAATTCGTAATATTTAATTAAAGAGTTTAATTATATTTCAGAATTATTGGAGCTCGGAACCGTAGGTCCATTTGGTCCCCGTGCTAGCTCGATTAACTGTAGCAAACCTAATATAATTAGATTGTCTAATAATATGCTCACATTATATTTGAATATTATTAATATGATTAATAATAATTTTTGTCACAAATGAAAATAATATTAAATTAGTTTAATATTATATTTTCTAATATTTTGATTATAAGATAATCAAATAATAATTATAAGATAATTATTACATCATCATTGATAATGCATAATTATGAGATAATTATGAACATCATTATTTGATAATGGTAAATGCATTATCAAGACAAGCCTTAATGGTTTGCCAAATCATCCACCAAGTTTTTGTTAATTAGTTTTGACCTAATTACCTAACTTGTTCCTTATCTAATGGATTTGGTTGACACTCCACTCAAGTGTGTTGGCCATTTACAATTGATAAAATTGAGTGGATGTTGATGGAATGGCTTTAGTTCATATTCTCTACCATTCCCACTCAAGGTTGGGGTGAATTCAAGTAAACAAATACTTAGCATTTTGAAAAAAGAATTCAAGAGAGAGCTAAAACATTTCACAAAAGTTGTGAGTAAGGTAGAGAGAAAAATCTTATTTCTCAATAGTTGAGATAGAAAGAAAAAAAAAATGATCAAGATACTTGATCTTCTTCATCTTATCTTTCTAAAGCCAAAAGAGTTTGTGACATTATTATAACTTCTCTAAAAAGTTTAGAGGTTGATCTTTGTGAGTGAAGCCCACACTTCGGTTTGTTGGTTTCGAGATATAGCTCGGAAGATTGAGTGGTTGATTCTACGGTAGGATCTCAAGGAAATTCATCAAGAGTTTGGTGGAGTTCGACTTCAACAAAGAAGAAGGCAGAGAAAATTTTAAAGATCCGGTGCCACCACATCCAACTTCCGCCGCGCAAGAGGAAACGGTTTCCAACAATTGGCATCGAGAGCTTAAGGTTGAAAAGTTTTCTTAACTCTTCTCTTTTAAGTTTCATTTTAATAATTTATATGAGATATAGATTATTAGAATGCATGTTATGATGAGTAGGCACAATTAGATTCATGAGATGAATGGTTTGAATGTTCATGTGATGAATGTTTACTTTTGATTCATGTGATGAATGTATTGCGTTGATCGTTAATTTTTCCGGCTCTTATTTTTAGTATTGGAAATGTAAGACCATAAGGTCATGTTCTTTCAAGTGTTGTAAGTTCATTTCCTTTGTAATAAGTTCAATTTGTAACTTGGAGGAGCCGATGCCGTGAAGAACTCAACATACCATGGAGCAAGATTTGAAGACCAAGGGATGCCTTGGATTTATTGTACTAATTAGATTAGTAATTTTTTTTAAGAAAAAAATAAGAGCCCGGTTAACGCAATTTATGTATGTATGTGAAACTACTTTCCGTTATGAGTCCATAGAAAAAAACGGGGACCCAAACGGACTCCGGAAGCTCCGGAACGGAGTAAAAAAAGTACCAGTGTTTTGACACCAGACCGATTTCGTTCGAACGCCAGTCAAACGAAACTCAAACGTTTTGCTACTGCCTGGATTGCGTTCGAACTCTCAGAAAACGAAACACAAATGTTTTCAGCCCAGACCTGGGCATATATATGTGTTTTAAATTGTTTATTAACACGCCATATAGCCTAGGGTGCCTACTATTGCATTTTCACATGCCATAACATGTAGACATGCATGATATTCAAGTTATAAAATATGATTTTATGTAAATTTAAAAGTTAAATTAGAATATAAGATGCATGTAAACGAATTAATAAGATTAATTGGTTTAAAGGTTAAAAATTAGGAATTCAAGTTTAAGAACAAATGGACATTATGAGTACATTATTTTCCTTGGTATATCGGATGGAAACCCGGATATAAATTCCATAGCCGCTTCCGAATGGACGGTAATTTGGTTTGCACTTGGGATACAATTCCACGTAACTTTGGAGTAAATAACGTACTTTTATCCATAAATGGTTTAATGACATATAGTCCATTAGTTGAATTCTAAAATTTTAAAAACCTATAAGTGAACTAATTTTTTAATTGTTAAATTGATTAGATCACTTAAGCAAACTTGATTAAATTAGTTTAATTAAGTTAATGATTAGTAGAGACTAATAAGTATTAGTGAATAAAATTTTAAGTGTTAAAATTGGTTAGATCACTAATAATCCACTAGTATTTATAAAGATATGTTTTAGCCGAGCATAATCTTGATACATTAGAAACTAGTGAGATAGAAACCTTAAACTTCAAATAGTGAGTGGGAGAGGGGTATACCACTATATATCCCACGATCTCCATTATTATCCAAAAACGTGAGATTCAATAGGCACCTTGTGGCAGCTTTGTTCCTGTCCCCCTACGGATGGTGTCCTTATTGGGTCAATATCAGGTTTGGACTCCGAAAGGATAGGGACTCTAGATGTATTTGGTGATTTGACCTACCCTACGGCGGCACTTCACTAGTTAAGTCCAAGGGTTCCGAAATAATGGGTCACACTCACAAAGGAATGGTTAAGTTGTTAATCAAAGCTTCCTTGATCAAAATAACGGTAGTTGATTAATATAGGAATAAGAGTTATTTCAGATATATTAATCAATTGAGAATGTCTCAATCTATCATGCGAATACTTGACCTACCCTATGGCGGCACTTATTTGTGGGATGATAGATAACCGTGGCATAGTAATTCTTTTAGGTTTCTAATTCATTATACATTGATCATGCATCATGTTTATTTTATGCCTAAATGTTTGACAATTTCAATATGCGATGAATGAATGATTGAATGCGCGTTTATTATTTTTTTCATCATGGCATCTGCAATAATCTCAATAATCAAACAACAAGAAAAATTAACGGGGATAATTATGTTAAATGGAAAAGTGACATGAATGCTATCTTGGTCTGCGAAGACCTTAAATTTGTCCTAATGGAGGAATGTCCTCCTGAGCCAGCACCTAATGCTGGCAGAGCTGCACGTAATGCCTATAATATTGGATTAAAGCTGATGAGAAAGCCCATAGCTCTTTGATAGCATCCATGTCTGAGGTTCTTGCTGCACAGCATGAGCCTATGGCGACAGCATCAATGATTATGCAGTCATTACAGAACATGTTTGGGCAACCTTCAGACCGGCAACAACATGAGGCAATTGCCTCTGTATTGACCGCTAGAATGAAGGAAGGCACATCAGTCCGAGACCATGTGTTAAGGATGATGGCTCATCTTAATATGGCTGAAACCCATGGTGCACGTATTAATGTGCAAAGCCAGGTGACAATGATCATGGAAACCCTTCCGAAGAGTTTCCTGCAGTTTAAAAGCAATTGTTCTATGAATAAATTGACTTTTACATTGACTGAACTGCTAAATGAGCTCACAAATTACGAGAACGTTATGAACGGTCCTCGTAAGACCAATGCTGAGGCAAATGTTGCCGAATCTTCTAAATCTGCAAAGAAGAAGAAGAAAGGCAATTGGAAGGCAAAGGCAAAACCAATGAAAAAGAAGAACAACAAAAGCTCCCAAGGAACCAATGCCAAAGGAAAATGTTTCCATTGTGAACAACAAGGGCATTGGAAAAGGAATTTTCCCAAATACCTTTCCGAGCTTAAAGAGAAGAAAAACTCAGGTAAATATGATTTACTTGTTATTGAGTCTCTTTTAGTGGAGGATGATAAATCCGCTTGGATTGTTGATTCTGGTGCCACTAACCATGTTTGTTGTTCTTTGCAGCTACTTGACTCATGGAGGGACCTTTCTGAAGGTAGCTTCACCATGAGAGTTGGGACATTGGATGCTGTTTCAGCAAAAGCAGTGGGAGATTCCAAGTTAAACTTTAATAATAGTTATTTATGTTTAAATGGTGTGCTATATATTCTGGTTTTCGAAGGAATTTGATTTCTGTTACAAAACTTATGGAACATGGTTTTTCTATTTCGTTTAATAATAAGTCAGTTATTATTAGTAGAAATGGATTAAATATATGCACATGAAACTCTGAAAATAATCTATATGTATTAAGACCGTTAATGCATGATTCACTGCTTAATACTGAAATGTTTAAGATTGAAAGATCTAAAACAAAACGGCAAAAAAGATTATGATGATACCTATTTATGGCACCTTAGACTTGGTCACATTAACTTGACCGGATAGATAGACTAATTAAGAACGGAGTTTTAAATCAGTTAAAACTCGGTACTTTACCTGTCTGTGAATCCTGTTTAGAAGGCAAAATGACTAAGAGACCTTTTACTGGAAAAGGGATAAGAGCCAAAGAACCACTTGAGCTAATACATTCGGACGTTTGCGGACCGATGAATGTAAAGGCACGGGATGGTTATGAATACTTCGTCACTTTCATTGACGATTATTCTAGATATGGGTATGTTTATCTAATGCAGCACAAGTCAGATACATTTGAAAAGTTCAAAGAATATCGTGCTGAGGTTGAGAACCAGTTAGGTAAAAGCATCAAAATTCTACGATCAGATCGTGGAGGTGAATACCTTGATAAAAATTTAGAGGAATTATTAGTTGAGCATGGAATTGTTTTCACAGCTCACAGCACCTGGAACACCACAACAAAACGGTGTTGCAGAAAGGAGAAATCGAACCCTACTAGACATGATGAGATCAATGTTTAGTTATAGCACTCTACCTAGTTTATTCTGGGGGTATGCATTGGAAACATCAATGTATATCTTGAATGTAGTTCCTTCTAAGTCTATTCCTAAGACTCCTTTAGAGTTGTGGAGTGGTCGTAAAGCTAGTTTGCGACATTTCCGCATATGGGGGTGTCCAGCACATGTGCTAAAGAACAAGACTACTAAGTTGGAACCACGTTCACAGGTGTGCCTATTTGTAGGCTATCCTAAGGAAACTAGGGGTGGATTCTTTTATAATCCAGAAGATAATAAAGTATTTGTATCGACAAATGCTACATTTCTTGAGGAGGATTATATGAAAGAATTCAAACCTCGAAGTAAAGTGTTACTTGAGGAGTTACTTGCTGGTACGACCAGTGAACCATTGTCAAATGTTGACAAAGACATAACACCTTCGGCATCTGAAAGTCAGATGCAAGTTTATCAGAATACCATGCCACCTAGACGAGTGGGAGGGTTGTAAGACAACCTGAACGCTATCTAGGAAATGGTGAGGTGCAAGTTGTTGCATCTTGTGATGGTATAATGATCCATTGACCTATCGTAGTGCAATGGATGATACTGATAAAGAAGAATGGCTCAAAGCCATGAACCTTGAGATGGAGTCCATGTACTCTAACTCAGTCTGGGAACTTGTGGACCAACCTAATGAGTAAAACCCATAGGTTGCAAGTGGATCTAAAAGAAAAAGAGGAATAGATGGGAAAGTACAGACTTTCAAGGCTAGGCTAGTGGCAAAGGGTTATACCCAAAAAGAGGGAGTTGACTATGAAGAAACTTTCTCGCCAGTAGCCATGCTTAAATCCATCAGGATTCTCTCTTTCCATTGCCTCATATTATGACTATGAGATTTGGCAAATGGATGTCAAGACTGCATTCTTGAATGGTAATCTTGATGAGAGTATCTATATGGTACAACCAGAGGGGTTCATAACCCAAGGCCAAGAGCAAAAGGTTTGCAAGTTGCAAAGGTCCATTTACGGGCTTAAGCAAGCATCTAGATCTTGGAACATAAGATTTGATACTACGATCAAGTCTTATAACTTTGAGCAAAACATCGATGAACCTTGTGTCTACAAGCGCATCATTGATGGGAATGGTGGTTTTCCTTGTGTTATACGTCGATGATTTTTACTCATTGGGAATGATGTAAAGATATTATCGGACGTTAAAATCTGGCTAGCTAACCAATTCCAAATGAAAGATTTGGGAGAGGCAAGTTATGTACTTGGGATCCAGATCATTCGGGATCGCAAGAAACGACTGTTAGCAATGTCTCAAGCATCCTATATCGACAAGATTCTTGTGCGATTTGGAATGCAAAATTCCAAGAAAGGTAATTTACCTTTCAGGCATGGAATTCATTTGTCTAAGGAACAGTCTCCTAAGACACCTCAAGCAGTTGAGGAGATGAGACATATTCCATATGCTTCAGCAGTTGGAAGTCTTATGTATGCTATGTTATGCACGAGACCGGACATCTGTTTTGCAGTGGGAGTAGTCAGTAGGTTTCAATCCAACCCAGGATTAGATCATTGGGTGGCAGTGAAACACATTCTCAAGTATCTTCGGAGAACGAGAAATTATATGCTAGTATATTCTGGTGAGGATATGATCCTCAGAGGATATACAGACTCTGATTTTCAGACGGATGTAGAATCTAGGAAATCAACATCTGGATCAGTATTCACCCTATGTGGTGGAGCTATTGTATGGAGGAGCATTAAGCAATCTTGTATTGCTGACTCCACCATGGAGGCTGAATATGTAGCAGCTTGTGAAGCAGCTAAGGAAGCAGTCTGGCTCCGTAAATTCTTGGCAGATTTGAAGTTGTTCCAGATATGGATAAACCACTCACACTTTATTGCGATATAGTGGAGTAGTGGCGAATTCTAAGAAACCAAGAAGCCACAAGCGGGGTAAGCATATTGAGAGAAAATATCACCTTATCAGGGAGATAGTGCAGAGATGAGATGTCATTGTCACGCAGATTCCATCCGCAGACAACCCGGCTGATCCGTTTACAAAGACCTTATCGGCTACAGTATTTGAAGGTCACCTAAATGGTTTAGGATTACATGACATGTCCCATTTACTCTAGTCCAAGTGGGAGATTGTTGGGATTTATGTCCTAGAGCTTCATGTGTTGTAAAACGGAATTGATTATTGTAATAATTAAACGCATTATTCATTTATCAAAGTTGTTTGATTTAGATTGCATATTGTCTAATTGTCTTGTTTACCTTGATTACTTTGTGTACCTTTAGACTTAGTGTATGTTTGATACACAAGAGGATTTAAGTCTGAAGTTAGTAATCTAAATTGTCCATAGAGAGCAAACAAAGTGGGTGACTTTGTTTGTGGTTTATCTATAGCTGCGGTTCATTCTATACTTGTATGACGACCTTGATCCGGGTTCGTTCATGTGGTGACATGAGAATGGAGGCACCTTATATGATATGATCATATAGGACTGGACTCAGATAATATGAATTTCTTTTAATATCTGTTAACCCAGAAATTCATTTTATCTACTAGATGGTCATATATGGATTAATCTTAATCCTGAATGTACTACGAACTCCTGCATGTTAGGCTGTGTCCTTTGATTTACTATGGTGAGGTTGGTGTAGCAGTCCCGGCCAATAACTATGTATTTTGGGGATATGGTTTGGTATGTAGCTGGGAACGTTTTACACAGATATGGAATTCACTCCTTCTTTCGAGAAGTAGATGAATATCTCTTTTAAGAGTTGATTCGGGACTTGAATAATTTTGAGCGCTCAACTTTTCTATTACGAATAGAAAGTATTATATTCATAATTGTTATGAATTAATTGTTCATTATAGAATCAATGGTGCTTAAGAGACAAAATATTTAGAGGGGTGTAACGGACTTATGATCCTCTCTATTTATGAGATATTCATGAAGGGCTATATCCATATGTGACTATATCGATGGACACCGAAGGTTGTTCGGCTTATATTTCCATCTACGGTAACGGGAGTTCAACTTCGAGTTTTTAGTGGAATAACGCGGAGTTAATAATTCGTATATTTAATTAAAGAGTTTAATTAATATTTCGAATTATTGGAGCTCGGAACCGTAGGTCCATTGGTCCCCGTGCTAGCTCGATTAACTGTAGCAAACCTAATATAATTAGATTGTCTAATAATATGCTCACATTATTTGAATATTATTAATATGATTAATAATAATTTTTGTCACAAATGAAAATAATATTAAATTAGTTTAATATTATATTTTCTAATATTTTGATTATTAGATAATCAAATAATAATTATAAGATAATTATTACATCATCATTGATAATGCATAATTATGAGATAATTATGACATCATTATTTGATAATGGTAAATGCATTATCAAGACAAGCCTTAATGGTTTGCCAAATCATCCACCAAGTTTTTGTTAATTAGTTTTGACCTAATTACCTAACTTGTTCCATTATCTAATGGATTTGGTTGACACTCCACTCAAGTGTGTTGGCCATTTACAATTGATAAAATTGTGGATGTTGATGAATGGCTTTAGTTCATATTCTCTACCATTCCCACTCAAAGGTTGGGGTGAATTCAAGTAAATATAATACTTAGCATTTTGAAAAAAGAAATTCAAGAGAGAGCTAAAACATTTCACAAAAGTTGTGAGTAAGGTAGAGAGAAAAATCTTATTTCTCAATAGTTGAGATTAGAAAGAAAAAAAATGATCAAGATACTTGATCTTCTTCATCTTATCTTTCTAAAGCCAAAAGAGTTTGTGACATTATAAACTTCTCTAAAAAGTTTAGAGGTTGATCTTTGTGAGTGAAGCCCACACTTCGGTTTGTTGGTTTCGAGATATAGCTCGGAAGATTGAGTGGTTGATTCTACGGTAGGATCTCAAAGGAAATCCATCAAGAGTTTGGTGGAGTTCGACTTCAACAAAGGAGAAGGCAGAGAAAATTTTAAAGATCCGGTGCCACCACATCCGCAACTTCCGCCGCGCAAGAGGAAACGGTTTCCAACACCGAGACCTATGGTTTCTGCAGAATCTGCCTCATAGGATAATCGGTGTAAACCTCAATAGGATGAGCCTGGAAATAAGGTCGTATTTCTGGGCCGGAGTGATTAATGACAATGCGACCAGCTCATGTGCAGGATATCTGGTCTCAACATCTAATAAAGCTTTACTAACATAATACACTGGCCTTTGGACTTTATCGGCCTCTTGCACTAATACTGAACTCACTGCATGTTCCGAAACAGCTAAATATAAGTATAAGGTCTCACCTGGGGACGACTTTGCTAGAAGTGGGGGCTGCGTCAGGTATTGTTTTAACTACAGGAAGGCCTCCTCGCATTCTGGCGTCCAGTTGACCCTCTTTTTTGCCTTCTTGACGAGTTTGAAGAAGGGGTGGCACTTATCAGTTGCTCGGGAAATAAATCGATTGAGCACGGCCACCCTACCGGTCAGGCTTTGCACTTCTTTTATCGTCCTGTGAGATTTTAAGTCCAGAACGACTTGGATTTTCTGCGGGTTTGCTTCTATGCCTCGGGAGCTTACCATATAGCCCAAAAACTTTCCCGATACCACTCCGAAATAACATTTCTCCAGGTTGAGCTTTAAATTATGTTTTCTCATCAATTCAAAGGTTTTCTTCAGATCGGCCACGTGACACCCTGGCTCCTTAGACATTGTTATCATATCATCAACATATACCAGCATCGATGTGCCGATGAGTGGCTTGAAGATCTTGTTCACCAGCCTCTGAAAGGTTGCCCCCGTAGTTTTCAATCCGAAGGACATTACTTTATAACAGTAAAGCCCCTAATCGGTAACAAAGGTCGTCTTCTCCTCGTCCTCAGGATGCATCTTGACCTGGTTATATCCCGAGAAGACATCCATAAAGCTTAGCAGTCCCTGGCAGGCCGTCGAATCCACCAACTGATCTACGTTTTGTAGTGGGAAGATGTTTTTCGGGCACGCTTTGTTGAGGTCAGTGAAATCCACGCACATCCTCCACTTTCCATTGGATTTCTTTAGTAATACCACATTTGATACCAACTCCGGGTATTTCACTTCTCTGATAAAACCGGATTTCAACAGTTTTTCTACCTCGGCAGACATTGCCCTGCACCGTTCCTGGTTAAAGGTTTTTCTTTTTTGCTTGACCGGTTTGTGTGATGGGTTTACTGCCAAACGATGATTGATGAAATTCAGATCAATCCCGGGCATATCATCGTGCCTCCATGCAAAGATGTCCGAGTACTCCTTTAGACACTTCATTTTTCAGGACCTCGTCTAAGTCTCCCCCCATTTTTACACTCTTCCCAGGTCTGAAAAGTTCTATCACTTCTAATTCTTCGACTGCCCCTAGCCGGGCAACTTTCTTTGGCCGAGGACCCGGCTCCTTACTTGCTTCTTCCCCGTCTTCATTCCCTTGCCTTTTCCGGGTACCCACTTCAATGCAGAGGGTTTCCCGTGAGAGGGTGGAAAAACAGTTCCGAGCCACCTTCTGACTCCTACGCACAATTCCAATCCTTTTCAGGGTGGGGAACTTCAACTTTAAGTAATAGCAAGACATTGCAGCCTTTGTCTTCATCATGAAAGGCCGACCAACAACGACTTGGTAACTGCTCATGCAATCCACCACCGTGAAATTTATCATAATCGTCTGAGTCCGGGGACGGGTTCCGATCGTCATTGCCAATTGTATCCTTCCCAATGGGACGACCGTTGAGCCCCCGAAGCCGTATATGGGAGTCTCATCGTTGGTTAGAGTCGTATACTCCACACCAAGGCCGTCCGAAGCCTCCTTGGATATTATATCCACAACACTCCCGAGATCCACTAGGATTCTGTCTACCTCAGAACCTCCGATTGTCGCCTTGATTATTAATGCATCATCGTGGGGGAAACTCACCCCTCGAGCATCCTCATCCGTGAACATTATTGGCACTGACCGACCACTTTGTATTTCTGAGGCCCGTTCTGTTTCTAACACTTCCAACCCCCGAGCCCGACTATAGTTTTTTCTTGACCGGTTAGAGTCCCCAGCCAGTGTCTTCCCCCCTGCGATGATATTCACATGTCGGTAATGTGCTCTCTGCCTGGCCGTCATAACTTCATGGTCAATATAATTATTCAAATACATATTCCGCGCCATGTCTTCCATTTGCTCCCGCAAGTCTTTGCATACATCTGTCGTATGTCCCCTCAAATTATGATGCATGCAATAGGATTTTTTATTCCTCCTATCTGGTGGGAATCTCCTGAGGTCAGGTTCTATCAAGAGACTTTTTCCTGGATTTCCATGATGATTTGCCCCAGTGGTTTATTCAGAGGAAGGTATACCTCTTCCCCGGCCACATGGTTCACCTGCGTCAAGATTCTCTTTTACTGGTCATATCGAGGTACCGGCTTGAATTCCATTCGCCTCGGGGTGGTTTTTTGAACTCTCTGTCTAGCCTGCGAGGAGCTTCTGCCCTCATCGTCCTCTATCTGATAGTGGTCCCCTTCAGGGTAATTCTCTCATCATCTTAAAAAAAAAACAAACTTTTGGGCTGTTTCCAGAGCGATGGCATAATCCGGTGTACCCTGGATCCTCAGGTGAGTCCACAGCTTTCTGATCTTTAAGGCCCCCTTCAAACTTTCCAGGGCTTCGAGCGACTCATATCCACCAACCTTGAGCACCATGTTATAGTACCGTTCAATGAAAGCCTTCAGGGGCTCATCATCCCCCTGCTTCATGAGCCTCAATTCCCCAATTGTCTTTTTTGGGACGTAGGCCCCTTTGAAGTGCCGAACAAATGACTTCCTGAGTTACACGAAGCTACCGATGCTCCCTGGGGCTAGACTTCTAAACCACAGAACGGCAGACTCACCTAAGGTTAGGGGGAATACTTTGCAAACGGCATCCCCTACCACCCCTTGGACCTCCATCAATATGACAAAACCCTCGATATGAGATTTTGGATCAGTATGGCCTTTGTAGGGCGTCATGGACGGCATGTTGAATCGTCTTGGGAACTTTACCGACATTATCTCTTCTGTGAAGGGAGATTCAACCTCGCCGTCCCGAGGATCTCCCGTGTCAGTTTTGAGGTTCACTCCCCACTTGACCATTTCTTTTCTTAACCAAGATCTTATATTGCCAATTGTGTTACCATACCGCCTCCCGCGGCCTTTTTTGCGTCTGTCACCCCGGGTGCGGCGTTCCTCATGACTTGAGATTTCCCGTCCAGTTTCACCATCCTTCCTATCTCCCCTTCTGGTGTCGCGGGGGCTATCATAGAAAGAATCTGGCGACTGTCTCCCCTCTTCTTCTTCCCACATATCCTCCGTTTGTAAATATTTTTCTACCATTACGGACCTCATCCTGTAGGGACCTTTCCTCCTAAGTTCATCGTCATCACTCAAATCTGCAACTCTTTTTCCTTCCGTTGTTTCGCCTCTCCTCCGACTGGTTCCGGCTTCAAGTCTCTCATTATTCGTCTCTTCCATCCTCTCCAGTCTGTTCATCATGGATTTCAAAAGGATTTGATTTTCCTCCCTATCTTTCCTCATATTTTCCTCCATCTTCTCCATCCATTCCACTGTTGAACTCCCTGATAATGAGTGGTAATTCTATCACTATTTCTCACTCATTTAACCTAATATTTTGTATAGTTTCTTGAGTTTTGTGAATATTTTGATGTGTTTTGTGTTATTTTGTAGATAAATAAAGTTTCAGGACATTATGGAGGTGATTTGGAGCAAAACAGTGAAAATTGGAAAAATGGGCATTTTGGTAATTTAGGCGCGTCGCGACGCCAAGACCTTCAGCGTCGCGACGACTAACGAGCGTCGAACAGTGCTAACGTGCGCCGGATCCACAAATCAGAATCTGAGAAAAGTTTGACTTTGCTAACATGCGTCGTGCCACATGTCACCATCACAGCCGATCTACTAACATGCGCCGTGCCACGTGTCATCATCCTACGGTGTCGACATTCGCCATCGCCATGTGTCGCCACGTGTCACTCCACGTCATTGCCACGTCATCATCCACACCACCATGTTGACCGAGTCAAACTGCCATGTCATCGCCACGTCATCATCAGCCAATCAGGAAGTGCCACGTGTCGTAATTCTACGGTGCCGACAGTCATTTTTCCATTTGTCGCCACGTCAGCGCCACGTCAGTATCAATCATTGACTCTCTTATCCCTATCTGACACGTGGCGAATAAGAATCTGAGCCGACCAATCAGAAGTCGCCACGTGTCACAATAATTGAGCCACAACCACCTTGCCACATGTCACCTTATCATCTTATCCAGAATCTTCAACCGACAAACCAGAGCGTGCCACGTCGACAAAAGCTAGCGTAGCGACGCCAAAGGCCTTGGCGTCGCGACGCTGGAACCCCACCGAGGCCTATAAATTGAGCTCGAGATTTCAGTTTCAGATGTACCATTCTCTCTCATTTCTTTGATGTAAATATGGAGTTTCTCTCTCTAGTTTCTTTTAATTTAAGTTTTGTAATTAATTTTAATTAGATTTTCTAATAATAGTAATTTTTTTCTTTATTTTTACAGTTTTTACTATTTACCATGAGGAGGTAACTTCCCATTGCTAGGGTGAAAGGTAATTCTTTTACTATTGCTATTTAGATTAATCTCCCTTAAATATAATATATTCACTATTTAAAATTTGACTTAAATATGATACTGCTATATTGGTCGGTTGGTAATTTATTTTAATCTGGTTTAAACCTGACTAATCAAGGATACCGCCAGATTGGTCGGTTGGTAATTAAACTTTCTTACCGCCTATATGGCAGGTTCATGGATAAATCATTTTACCGCCTTAATGGCTGGTTGGACTTAATTTGACTTAATCAGGTTACCGCCTATATGGCTGGTTGGTAATGTTATCACAAGTTTATATATTATATTATTGGAGATATATAAATTAGTAGTAGTAAAAGTTTATCCTTTTACCTTAGCATTTTATTTTATTGCAATTTACTTTTCAGCTTTTACTTTACCGTAATTACGTTTCAGCATTTTTACAGTATGTCTTTTACTTTTAAGTTTTTACTAGCCTTAGTTATGTGTTGTAACTAAATTAGTTATCTGGGGTTGTGATGACTTTTAATATCACTGGTTATAAGGGGTTAGATTATAGTTTGGGTAATATGCTTTTTAATATTGAATTTTCTTAAACTACTTTCGAACAATTTTATTTACTTGTTTTTAAATTTAGAATCGTCACTTTTTCAAATCAATCAAACAACCTGTTAGATACTAGTAATCATTTGACCTCATAAAATTAATAGATTAGATATTAAGTCCTCGTGGGATTGATATTTTTATACTACTTGAACAATACGTGCGCTTGCGTTATACGTGTGTGTTTACTTCGGTCACCTGACGACCGGTGATTTCCACCTTCTGCCATTGTCTTACTACGCGAGCTGCTTTTTGTTGGAGCTCTCCACAGACGGCGCCAATTGTTGACGTCGGATTTTGGTCTCATGGGCAATATGGGTTTTTTACTCCCGAGACAATTCTCCTGCAACTGTGAATTTGTTTTGTTTATGGGAAACCAAAAGCAAATTTGGCAAAAGATAGATAAATACACCAATCAACAAAGAGATTTAACGTGGTTCGATGGATCAGGTCCAACCTACGTCCACGGGCACAGAACGGACGATGTTTTTTTTTACCAAAATATGCTTTTCAGATCTGTTTTTGTGTTTACAAGTCTAATCATAAATCTCCATTTTCACGTATGCTTTCCCCCCTTATTTATACTAGTAAAGAATCGGTTTCATTTTCCCATAAGGATTCCTAGTCGAAACTACCTTCACTCCCTTTTTCCTATTAGGATACTGACTTATCAGTTTATCCCATGAAAGTAAGACAACTTATCTTCTTATCCGTAAGAATATGGAGCATATCCCGCCATATTCTCGGTTTTCATGAGGTCGGTCACAATGGTCTTTTGAACTGAGAATGTTGTTATCGATCTGATAACGCCTGACCATCCGGTCTGGAGTGGTCGGTTACCGATCATAAAGTGCTCGGCCCCTTAGTGTTGGCTTTTAGTGGTCGGGTCGGCATTAATGATCTTGACCAAGAAGGGAATTACTTTTTTACCCATGTCGTACTGTTTAAATATCATAGGGTCTGAAAATACCGTCAACAAAAATAATAGAAGTTACTTTCTTATGATCACCGTCTAGTCCATACAAATAAAGGGGTGATTAAAAAAAATTGATAGATTTATCAGGTACGTAATCAAAGTTAATATAATGATTAAGAAAGTAGAAATCAAGAAAACAAAAATTAAAAACTGCTAATTGGAAATTAGAAACAAGTCATATATAGCTGCGAGGGCCATGTGAATTTAAAAAAAAAGGTTCAAATACACCACCGACATTAGATCTGTGTTGATAAAAAAAAAAAATCAATAATAATTTATAAATTATTAATTGTAAACTTTCGCCTCTAATTGTATACTTTTAGTGACGAAATTTATTTCCCCATTTAATTTTCGTCACAAAAAACCAGTTTTCTTGTAGTGTTAAGAAAATAAAATAATTTTAAAATCTTTTATGGGCTCATCATCGATACATAGTTTAAAATATTAATTATATATTTTAACTAAATAAGTTTAACATAGGCGTGGAGTAACTTTATCACACAGTAAGAGTGGTTATAATTTCAAGTTTAATTAGATGGCGTACAGTTGAGTCACGATCATAATGAAAATGTGAAATTAATTAATTCATGAATAAAATGGAACATTTTGATATTAATTATATCATTTCATGGAAGATTGTTAATGCAACTTTTTATTGAGTTCCAAATGTTAAATCATCTCCGACAGTGAGAGTGAGAGAGAGAGAGAGAGAGAGAGAGAGAGAGAGGAGACGGTGGCTTTATATCATTTCATAAACTATTTACAAGTTTTTACGGGATGTAAAATGAACACCACATACACTTTATTATTGAATTGTAATTAGAATGATAAATCCTTGATAGAATTGTATATTAAGAATGATAAATCCTCGATATGGATGTATTGAGATGAAATATGTCGATTGTGGTTTTTCGGAAGATCATTACTTTTAGGAGGGTTAAGATTCGGAGAAGTGGAAAAAAATTAAGCCAATATATTGATGGCTAGATTCGAAGGCTCAAGAGCCCAGAGTGAGATGGGGATTAGAAGAAAGACTTGTTGTAAATTCTCTTAATATAGAGTATGGATGCAATGAGGGTCATGTCCATTGGGTAGTGTCATATGGGAGAGGCACTAACATGTAGGGACATGTCATCTAATTGAAAAAAACATACCTATAGGCTCCAAAGGGTTTAATGAATGGGTATAACTCTTAGGAGGGTTGCACCCCAAACCAAAGAGTGCCTTCAAATGCATCATTCCATGTCTATTTAAGGGGCCTTCATGTTCATTCAAAGTATCCAGAAAATTCATAAAAAGAGTCTTGTGTCACATCTTTGTTTTGGAGTCAAGAGAGGGATTTCACAATTGTCCTAATTCGAGATCTTGTTAAGGAGTGCCCATTGAACAAGAGGAATTCATGTTATCATGGGATGACGTTAGCCACAAAATTCGTAGAGCACCGAGACGGGGCTAATAAGTTCTTAAGGATAGAGTCAACTCGACTTGGACTACATATTTTTGTTTTACAGTGTCAACAACATTTTCCAGGTTTTTTTCTTTATTTTAAGGTTTATGGTTTATTGTTAAGGCATGATTGTTGATTTGTTTGATACATGTTGATTTCGTCTAATAGCATACCTAATTCCCCAACAAGACCTAACCACGGTTATCGAAAAGTTCTTTAAGGAGCAGAGTATGTGGAAGATGATGCAAACAGTAGTACCGACCTGACCACATAGGAGATGCATTTCTTAGGCTTTACTGAGATATCATATGACCCGACCCGCTGAGGTCACTTTGTATGACCCCGACCCGGTCAAGTTGTTGGAGGAAATACTTCGAGAAGTATCATATTCCTCGATAGCCCGACCCGAGGAACGAAGATAGGATCATAAGCCAACGAGTATCATCTACCTGGGGAGGAGCGCTTCTAGAAGACTAATGATGAAAGAGATAAAGTAGCGGTTCACATTGATCGTAGCCTCTGACAACTACTGTAGGCCGATGGAGTGATAAAGAAGTGGCATATCAGAGCCGTCGTAGGCCGCCAGAGGTCGGTACAGTGGCAAGGAAATAAGCTTATTTGATTGGCTGAGAATGTGGCAGAAACGATAACTAAAGTCTGTAATGATGATTCAGTGACATGAGCTGACTTTAGAGTCAATTACAATTGAGGATTTCAGACATTATATAAAGGGATAAAAACCACATTAGAAAGGGTTAATAATTTTCACATTTTACAACACTGGTAATTTGATAGCAAACTAATATGCATGGAAAAAAAATTTGGGCCCGATCCGACCTGCCCGAGATTTAGCTCGATCCAGGATAAAAAAAAAAACTCGGCCAGTCTTTAGAATTAGAGGCCTGAATCAAGACCAGGCCTGAGCCGGGCTCAACTCCAAAAACTATAATTTTTTATATTAAAAAAAGGGCCGGATAAAGTCTGAGCCTGAGCCTGGGCCCGAGGCAGGGCAAACTTTTAGGTGGCCCAAGCATGAATATTGCTTTCGGGGCTCGGGTCAGGCTTAGCAAATCCCGGACCACGCCCGACCCGACCCGACCCATTGCCACTTCTACAAACTAGTGATAGAGAGAGAAAATGAGTCGTGTACCTGACCACACCTTGAACCCAAGGGGAAATTTATTGTGTGAACCATATAATTTATTTATTAGAAACTCGGGTCGGTATTAACCCTGAGCCTAATAAAAGTGAACTATTTTCTCTTATGGACATAGGATAGAGCCACTTTCCGCTGAACCACGTAAATATTTATTTTTACGATACTCTTTTTTTTGCTAAGTTTGTGTGGTTCCCACTAAACTAAACAAATTCATAGTTGAGGGAAGTTTGTTCGAGGGATGAGTTTCCTAAACTGCCATTGGAACGAGAAATAACCGTCAACAGTAGGCATCGTCTGTAGGAAACCAATATAAATTGTAATCAACACACTAAGACGATGGCAAGAGATAGAAATCATAAAGGCTATAAGCCATCAACAATAGACTGGATGCAAAAAATGGAGAAGGGACTACGGCGAGAACAAGAGAATGCCAAAGAATAGAGGGACGGGATCAAGACCTTCATGTAGATGATGATGGAAAAGATTAGGAGGTTGGAGAAAAGGTCAGGAGAACAAACCCATGAGGGGCCTAGTCGTATGAGGGAAGAAATACGATGTGTATAAGTAGAAATCTGAATCTTGAAATGTTTAAAGTTTGAATCTTTCTTTTATATAACGGTTATACAATTAGAAGTATTTGTGCATTGGAGGTACAAGTAAAAGTTTATCATTTATTCTATTTAATAGAATCTTATATCCTATTTAATATAATATATTTCAACGGTCCTGAGTAATAAAATGGTTTCCTTACTTGGTGTATGGCATCAGATGTTGGCGATTATAGAAAAGACTTGAATTATTGAAGTCAATTGTGAGAATAATAAATTGTAAATGGATCACATAATCCCTTATACATATTCCATATAAGTCCAATAGGATGTCAGAGCCATTTGTGAAGTATTTGATTCCGATATTTTCTAATTAAAGAAAATTATCTTATAAGTTATAGTGGTAGTGATACTTGATATCAACTCCGGAACATCGCATAGAACCATAGATATATGATTGTTCTCAGCTTACTACAATCAAGTTTTGAACCTGATTGAGTTTTCGATATAAATTATTCATAAAAATGTGTAAATGGTTTGCGCATCGAAAGTGAAGTGAGCTGACTAAAGGTTTGACCTTTATAGTCTTACTAAGTAGGAGAAGTTACACTCAATAATCTATCGTAGATTTTGAGGAAACTATTCTCTAGACTTTCTAATATTATAATTAAGATTTATTGGTTACTGGTTTAATACTAGATTGTGTATTTCCACTAAATAATGTAAAATGATATTCCTAAATGGATTTCTTTGTTGAAGAGATCTTTTGGGGAATTACTTTGGATTTTATGTTCTGCTGAAATCACAATTTTGGTATACTAACTCATGAGTCTATATGTAGACTCAGATGAGCTTTTCAGAAGTGTAGTCTATATTTTGATTACGTACTCAGATTATATGATTCTATCAAAATATAGAGAATAAATATGTATAAATAGGGTTAGTGGCCGCGTATAAAATTACATTTAGTGTTATATCCTTATAACAATTTAATCATTAAGGTAATAATGATATGTTTGTCAGGTAAAAGGTTATCTAAGCATTCTTTTCTCCATGAATACAGTGGGAGTAATATTTGTTATATTAGATGTAAAGTTTTATATCTGATATAAAACTAAGAGACTTGTGAAATACTCTCACTGGTCTTACATTAGATATGATATAATAAATAACACAACTTAACTATATGTGTGACGGTTAGTATAACTGCTTGACAGTTAGTGTATCTTATATATATAGTTTTTAACTTTCGTAGAGGACGATTCCTCAATCGAATGAGAAATTGATTAGAGTATCTAATTAGTTTTATGCATCATAAGATGATGTCATAATGAATATTGTATTATGTATTATTATATATATCAATTTAGTCGTAATTGTTACGAACTATTCTAATATATTAAAGACCATATGATGGTCTTGAAACATGTTCTGTAATATCTTAGAGATATTAAGAACGGGTTTCTTAGTCATGAAGATTATAGTCTATAACCATTAAGGTCATTGAGATCAGATTTAAATCTAATAATGATGGTAGATAGTCTATGTCATATAGAGTTAGAAAAGATCCAGTGGGAATGTCGCAGTTGATTCCACTATATAAGTGGAATTAGTTGTAACTTATAAAATATTGACTTATGAAGTTGCAAAATGACGCTATAGATTAGAAGTTTTGGTATTAATATTGTGTTTCTAATTGTCTACAAATTATTGTGGATTAGATCTTTAAATATATAGATAACTTAGTAGTTGAAGCGTAAATTGTTGTCGCTTCTAAGAACTACCAATGTACGACTTAGGTTCTATGTAGTATGAATGATGCTGACCAAGAGAGAGATTTGAATTTGTTTAACAAACTCAAAGTAATATAGTAGACATACTCTCTAATGCATACCTTTTAAGTACAAGGTGACTTTTAAGGGCTATGAGTATATGATATATATCGGGATGTGCATATAATACCATAGATTAGTACTAGAACAAGTGAGAGAAATTATTGTGATTGATGCTCTGAGTGCCAATCTATATCATATTTACGATAAGTTTATGAATACGAGCAATCATGTTTTTCCATAATATTACTCATTTAATTGTAACACCTCTTGTCTTCATATACGTATTCAATCTAATTTAGAATCTTATTGAAACTAACTGAGGTTTAGTGATATATATATTAGACAAAGACCCGATAATATATATAGTAGTACACAATTACAACGAGACTTATAATTGATAGGTGTCACTACTAGAGGTATATTCTTAAATAAAATTTCTGATCAACATTTGTTAATCTGGGTCGGTTGGTAAAATTCGTTGAGACCAGTACATGTTGTATATCGAGTCTTGATCCGATATTTTTATCCTAATGAACCATAAGTCTTGGGAGACTCGTATAGAAATACATTTGTATATTTGATAAGTACTGAATAACCCACCGGAAGAATTCATAGATAGCACACCAACGTCAATATGAATCTTCCTAAGTCGAGTTGCATATCTAGTCATTTGACTTGAGATACCACAATAGATGTATGAATGATCCTACACACTAATGCACCAGAAGGCTTGAAAGAGTTCAAGAGAGAATGATTACCGAAATTAGAAAAAGGTAGAAGAACAATTGGAACTATCCAAAGATAGATTTGAAGAAATTAAGGTAATTTCTATCATTATTTTGTTGAAACTGTTTCTATTTCAATTGATTATATTTGTCATTTTTCTATATTTTGGTGTCAATTTATGTTTAGAATCCTAATAGGAAATCCTAATAACATGAGTAAATTAATTAGGCTAATTAGTGTAATTAGGCCTAATTAGGGTGTAGGAAATCAAATTGTCATTTTAAAGTTACTTAAGCCACTCCTTAGTGATCTAGAAGTGTTCTAAAGTGACTTTGTGGCGGTGACTCTCCTTAGTGTATTTTTGGATTTGTTAATTACATGAATTTTTAATTAATTAGGTATTAATGTGATTAATTATATATCTAGTTCAAAAGTGTTGATTTTGTGAAATTGAGGTGTTTTGGATTAAATTGGATATGTAATAATGAGTAGGAAAAATTCTCAGAATTTTCGGAATTGTTCCGGAAACGTTTTGGGAATTTTCCTGAAAATCGCATTATGGACGAAATCATAATTTATTGAAATTATAACTTTTGGCCATTTCTACATTACTCGGAGTATTGCAGCAATGTGTATAATGTGTAGGAAAATTCTCTCATTTTTAGTAATCATTCAAGAAGTATTTTGGGAATTTTCTACACCATGAGTAAAATGATAATTTGTTAACATTATCATATTAAGCCACAACTACAGTTGTTAAGTTACTGTAGCAGTAGGCTGATTTGGTTTTATGAATGACCCAATTGTCCGTTATCCCGATCAATTGATTCGATGAACCATAATCGGTTTATGTGTAATCACGAAAAGTGTTTCCGAAAAATTTATCATAAGTTTTAATGCATAATCACTTTTTAATATCTAATAGTAATTAATGATATATATGAAACACAAATAAATTAGAAGTATATGAAATCGATAAACTTATTTAAATTAAAAAAATATTTTAAGAGTCAATTTCGTCTATAGATGCGTTGCCCCAACATAAATCATTTGCTCTTTTGTAAATCTAGTAGGAATCTCCTGTGACCGTTGAAGGTTGTGTGTGTACAGTTCCAATTGTTGAAGATTGTGCGTGTACAGTTTCAATTGAATCTTATTTGTTACTTTTGGGTTATTTTTGATATACAAATAAAATTTATGGTTTCTTGATTGAATTGGGGTAGTTAATGTATGTGTGAGGGTGTGAATTTGTAGAATGATAAATAATTATTTTAGGGCAGTGAGCTTCATTTCAAAGTTGAACATGGATGTATCTTGGTGATTAACTAAGTGAACTATGATAAAATTACTTGTGTTCTTGTGTGTTCTTATTTTCTCATGTTACTTTCAATGCTTCACAACCTAAAATGTTTATTTCCTTGAATAGAGTATCTAAAATGGGTAAAATGACTTCAGAGGATACGGTGAGGCGCTAAGATATTGACGCCGCAGCGCTGAGAGCATCCAAGTTCTGCTAACGCCGCACGATGTTGCTTACTTGGTGTCTTGACGCTAGACGACTTTAGCATTACGGCGCTGCACATTGATGTTACGGCGCTGAATAATTCTAACTGTCTAGATCATATTCCTCTTGATTGGCGTCACGGTGTTCTAAGCTAGTGCCGCGGTGCTGTCTTTGTGTGTCTGATTCCAATAAATTGCCTATGTATCTAGTATCGCTCAAATCTTCTAATTTATCATTATTCGCTCCAAAATTATAAAAGAAAGTAAAAACATATAAAGTGGCTTTTAATGACTAACAATTCAATAGATAATTGGGTGTCAATATAAAAAGTTTTGGATTGATTTAATTAGAGTTGACAAATAGGTCAGATTTGGAAAAAAAAATCACAATTATTTATAGATTGTTTACTTAATCTTGTGTTGGGGAAATATAATAAAAACATCAATTTAAAGTTTAAGAAACTTAACTATTTAAAATTTTTTAAAACAACACTTAAATTGGAGATAAATTTTTCTAAATCGAGTCCATTTATCAACCCTAGATAGATTTAATTACTTTGAATTGACCAGTAACAACTATTTTTCATTTTTGCGATATAAATGCAACTAGCGTATAGTTTGACATTTCAATTAACACCCAGTAGTCATGAGAACTAGCTTTTGTTCATCTTGATTGCAATGGATATATATCAAAGATTTTATTTACAGAAAGATCAATCAATTATTACATTGGATAAAAACTCACACAATTCAATGTTGCCAAAAGGAAACATGAATATCTAATGAGTGATGATACTTCATTTTCGTGAATTAGGTGAGCGTATTGCACATTGAATATCATATAATATTTTGACATTATGAATCATTTAATCATGTCATTGGATTTGTAGTTCAATGGTAGTAATGTGAGTTCGGGTTCTCACATACTCAAGTCTCGTCGTATTGATAGTGACAGCCATATCATTAATTCGATGATAAAATTGAACGAAAATTATTGTGTATAAACATATCTTTCTTGAGATGTGAGAGTAGATTTCCGTACTAATACGGTAGAGATTATACTATAAGTATATCGATCTAATCCCTCAATCGATTTCATATAATAATTATATTATAGCTAGAGCTAGTCTGCTAGAGATCTTTGGGATCCAATGGTACCTTGCAACAAAATGACATTCACTGAGATTGAGTAATAATCATATCGAAGAAAATATGTATTCACATTATTGTTAGTCATATGCAAAAGCAAGTGCAAGTGCATGGCATACCCGGCATATAGGTCATCATTTTAATGCTATATATATATATATATTAAATAAATTTATTTTAAATTTTGTTGTCCACGAATATGACATCCATTTTTCATCATATAAGACGAGGTTAACGCTATTGTTGTTTTTTTTTTCTCCAATAAAATATATGTATACTTAATAGAAATAATATTTTTTATGAATTTGGATTCAATATTGATCTTTTCTATATTGATCTTTTTTTAAATCTTTTGTCCCGCGTTCATGTATAATAGACGGTTAAAATTTAATTACATAAAAAAATTTATCTAATAATTAATAATCACAATTTATAAAAAGTCGCAAAAAATTCAACTAAACACCGAATCCGAGTATATTTTCTATGGCTCCTTTTTTAACTAACATACGTTAGTAGTTAAAAATATGACATAAATATACCAACACCAATTCTATTACGATCGCTATTTAGATATTAAAACTTAAAACCAAAAAATCTCTTCTCATTTGTGCACAAGGACTTGAACCTATTTAAAAAAGAAAAAGAAAGTTATTACTCTGGTAGTGGATGGTTGGTTCTTCTTTATATGAACATTATTTTATAAACAATCTTGGTACGTAAAAATAATTTTATAGAAGTATTATCAATAATTTGCTCTAAATAGATTCGAATTTTAGGATTTTTTTAAAAAACTATTTGAGTTGAATTACGTCGGTGGTGAAATATATTATAGCTTTCTGACCTTATTTTTGTAAAATGCATCTTTCAAAAAAAATATCATTACTAATTGTTATGTGAAATCATTGTGAAATTGGTTCACTTAACCTAACTAGAGCATTTTGTCCCCAAAATAAGACAGATTTTATTTCCTTTCCAAATTTTACCTTGGTCCAATGGGAATGAAAAGATTAAAAGGTAGAAAGAAGATAAGCTTAATTACTTCCAGAAAATTGCCTAACATTTGGCCTCGTTTAATTTGATTCTTAAAAATTGTGTACTATACATAACTTTATTGAATATGCTCACCTTATTATTAAGACTTTGATCTTTGATTAGATCTCATTATTAGTTCTTTATATCTCATCCCAACATGATAAATTCTTCATAATCGCTAGAGTAAATACGTGGATTATATCTCTCTAAAATATCATTTAATTCTTATAATTAAAGTAAGATGTCACGGGTTCAAATCTTAAATGATATGTTTAATTTAGAATTTGAGTGATATAAAGATACTCAAATTCTATGAGTGATATAGAGATACGTCCCTAAGGGATGTGGCTTGATGTCAAAAGGTCTAAGATTTGGTTGTCAAGTTCTGAATTCGAGTCTATGAGTACATTTCTTGTAAGAGCCTAGTACAGTCGGAGATTTTACCTGCTCCGCTTAAATCCAGATCGGATGATTTGGAGATTTAGGGAAATTAGAGGTTTTACCTGCTCCGTTTAAATCCGATTCAATTCGAGATTTATGATAATTTTTTGCCCCAATTAAAAATAATGGTCGAAATTTTGAATGATTTATTCGTCCTGAATAGTAATCGGGATGAGACGAGACGGGATGACACTAAATCAAAATTGGATGTCTTGATTGTTATCCCTAATATATGGGTACTTTTCGTGTTATATTGATTGTAAGCTATTGGAGTTGGTGCTGGGAAAGCCAATCCGAATAATGTATTGTACATTTTATTATTTATTAATAAAATAACTACATTTCATTTCATACCTTATTAATGATATTGT